>JASVER010000214.1:494852-533559 GCA_030449065.1 Oceanodroma leucorhoa
GAGGGGAAGAGGTGCGGGGAGGCGGGATGGGGAGTTTGGGGTTAGGGGCCTGGGGGGACGTGGCTGAGGAGAGAGGGGGCTGAGGGGACGCGGCTGAGGAGATGGGGCCAAGGGAACAGGGCTGAGGGGAAGCGGAGAGGGGACTGAGGGGATGTGGCTGAGGGGGGAAGGCAGCTGAGGGGAAGCGGTGAGGGGAGATGGCGGCTGTGGGGAAGTGGTGAGGGGGGAGATGGCGGCGAGGGCGCTTGGAGGTGACAGGGAAGGGCCCCAGGGGATACGGTGAGGGAACGCGGCTCTGAGGGGAGATGGGGCTGTAGGCACTGATGGGGCCTGAGCTCGGCTGGGGAGGCCCTGGGTGCTGGCGGGGGTGGGAGGGTGTCTTTGCGCCAGTGCTTTGGAGTTGGTGCGGTCTCTGGGGGAGGTAAGAGCAGGTCCCCTCCCCAGGCAGGGGGGAGCAACCCCGGCATTAGTGTGCGTACAGCGCTGACACACAGGGACGAAGGGCAAGCAGCACATTCCAGTCCCTGGCAGCAAAGCTTTGTTGTCTCACCTTTGGGGACCAAGACGGTTGTTCACAGAGACGGAGAAGTTTGAGGGTGGATGACGGCTGACAGGAGATGAAGGAGGTCCTGTGGCTTGGGGAGGGTGAGGTGGGGCAGGAAATAACTGTGTTTGGTGGGGGAGAGGATGTCCTGGGAGCGCATGCATGCCTATATTGGACAGGAGGACTCATCAATGAGGTGAAGTAGCTGGAAGGGGAGGCTTGCTGTAAAACACAATGTCCAGGGACACACGGAGAGTTCACCCACCCCTCTGAGTGGCTGAATAACAGGTACCACTGGTGCTTTTGCTTAGATTCCACCATGGCCTTTCTGATCCAGAAATGCAACCCTCCTTGCATATAGGAGGACAGGAGAATGACAGGAGAACAAGATATAGGGATGAAGTGTAGATAGCAGGACGGTAAGTGGTGAAAGAACATGCTTTTTATAGCAGGCATAGTTGCGATGCACATGGCTGAAACTCTCTAGGGTGCAGAGAAGACAAAGATGAGACCATCCAGTATTGGTACAGGACAACAACCACGCAGGAGGAATATTCAGCCTCGTTCTTCATGGTTTAAACCATTACAACCTATTATGCGAGTTAATCTGTGAGGAAGGAAGATCATCCCATGTCTGTTGACATCAAGGTTCCTGCATGTGCCCGAGGGGTGTATGTGTCACTCATCTGACCGGAGGGAGCTACAGAGCTACTAAATCTCATTAGAGTATGTGACACATTGGCTTGCTAGATAAGAAAAATCAAAGTGTGGTGACTAAATTAAAACAAAAATAGGTGTGTCTCTTATGTCTGGTCACTTGAGGGAGGAAACACCCTTTGCATCAGGCTGTGGAAGGGGGCACACCCCATCCATGTAGAGTTAAGGTTGCAGCTTCTACCCGCTCCCCTCCTCCCAAACTTGAGAGTGCGGATACGTTTCCAGGGCCAAAGCTTGTAAGGGGAAGACGGGAGGGAAGTCCTGTGTCCTGATGGAAGGCATATATATAACAACTGCTTGTACCATGTGCTATTTTTAAGCTCCAAGATAAAATAGCATCCTAATGGCTTTCTTTGGGAGGATCGGGCGATGGTTTGAATTTCAGGGCTGTCCCAGCCTACCCTGGGCTTCAGATCATCATAGGCTCAAAGGTCCCTCTCTCTCCTTAGTAAATCCACCTCTCTTCTCCTCTGGAGACTTTCTGCTAGGATCTCTCCGAGACRGGGTAGACCCTGGTTCTAGTGCAGGACAGTAATTCCTGTTTCTGTGGAGCAGACATAGTAATACAACAAAAAATAGTGGGTTACATCAATGCCATGTTAGGGAGTATGTCTGACCACTGGGCTGACCTGCTTTTGCCTTCTAAAAGAACTTCTGGTTGTACRCAGAGCCCTGAATTTAATCCCCAAAGGAAAAACTTAAAGAGTCCAAAGCCTAACCTTCAATGCACAGTGGTCACACAGGAGCAAACCACTGGTGTTTGAAGGAGACAGAAGTGTCCAGACTTCACTGTCAAGCGACAGCTTTGATAMCTCGCCCTCGTCCCAGCCAGGCACACCTAACTATCCTAAATCAGAGCAGGTCGCAGCCCTGCAATGYGATAGGTGTGTCCATTATAAACTATACGTTGCAGCAGGCAACTGTCCACCATAATCCAAACATCCGTATGTCATTGCACAAGGGGCTTTCTACTTTACAAAACCTGAATTTGTAAACCCTGGGAGATGGGCTACCATCAGCCCAAAAGCTGTGGGTTTTCCTTCCACTGAAATGAAGTAAATCTGTTCCTACGGCAGGTAGCATCGCAGTCCGGGCAGCTGTCTCCCATCACTGTTCTTCCATACATGTTGCTAGCTGACAACAGATTCTTCTGGTTGTCTCATCCCCACCTACAGCTGCTGCTTTGTACTACGTGGCATGCTGCTTGCACATCTTGAGGTGTTACAGTTTTTCACCCTATTGTGCGTAGCTTCTCAGTACACTGAGCGCTGGCCTTCCTGATTTTCTTAGATGCTGTCTTGCCTCAGCTGAAGCCAGTTGAATTTTTATTGTTGGCGTTGGAAGGAGCAGCATGGAAGGGAGCGTTTCATAGCGTGGCTTACAACTGAAGAACAGAATAACTTGTTCCTGACTAGAAGGAAGGAAGGAAAGGCAATATATAATACGAGCTGCACCTCCATCCTCCACACAGGTGAATTCCTGTAACTCTTCAGAAATCATCAATGTAAAGGCAAGATGAAATCCCAGCTGGGCTTGTTCCTAGGTGAACAACTGACTGACTTGTTCTCTTAGCTGTTACTGTGCTTACAAGCCTAGCTTGCCCAGAAAAACTGATGGCTACTTTATTATTCCACCCGAGCTTAGCATGGCTTTTGTGGGGCACTGTTTAATACAAAACTTCCTTGTTTTAGTTTAAAATACGAGGTCTGCTCTTTGCTTTATGGGAGAAACTTTAGGACAGACTCCATTTGTTGCCTCCTTGCATATTTCCCCTATGCAAAAATTCAGAGCATCTCATTTATCTTTGTTTATCCCTCAAAAGAATATAACCTACTTCTCCAYTTGCTTTTCCAGACTCTCTGAGTCCTCTCTCAGCTACCTTTGGCCTGAAAGAGAGGGCAGCAYGAACCACTCTCCTCGGTCATATGGTAGCCAAAATCTATGAGTGTCTGTCCTTGTAATAGTGAGGGGGGATTATTCTTTTTTGGGGGGGAGGTGGAGGGAGAGAAGGTTAGTAGGCAATGGCTCTGCCCTTTCATCAAGCCAGACAGTGAAAGTGCATGGGGGAAAGGGAAGGGGACCAGCTCATCTCCCTAACGAGTCACCCCTGGCCAAGGCCATTAGCCCAGCAGGGCAGGTAGAGCAGGCCAGCAGTTAGGCTGCTCTAAGTGTAGGCCTGACTCGTATCGTGTGAGTCACTTGTGAGCACTGAGGGAGCTGGAAAGGGAGAGCTCACTTCTGGCAAATGCTCATTCGTCGCCACTTTGATGGGAGCCAGTGCAAATTAAGGACATTTGGTAACGTGGCAGGGTTTGGCTCTGCTGATTCCAGGGCAGTGGCAGCGAAAGTCTCGGAGAGAAACAGTAATGAACTGTGCAGCTTKCTTTTGTCATTTTCTCCTCAAAGGACATGACATGATAGCTGAAGGTGAATGTTCAACGTGAGAAGTGCTTGGGAGGCAGGGCTGCTGGGGTTTGTCCTGGCTCCGCAGGGATGCTGCTTTAAGAGCTGCTTGTTGCTGAGGGGTTCGCTGTCATTCCTCTGATCTCTCACTCATTTCAGACATGCAGCAGAGCCTTTGGAGGAGTCGTTGCCAAAAATGAGTGCTCGTCAGTGGCAGTCAGTAAGTAATGAATCTGAGTCCTCTCTAAAGAAAATAAAAATTGAACCAGATCTATAAAGTGTTAGAGTGGAGCAGAGAATTGCCTCAACACTTATGGCAGCACCCAACAGACTCTTATTTTCAGGAAATTTAGGTTTCTGAATGCTTTTGAAAGTGAATGCCTGTAAGCATCTTGGAAAATTTGAATACTCTTACAAAACCAGCCTGCAACTTTCACTCCCATGCCGCAGTCTTCATTTCACGTCCACTTCCCTACCATGAATTAGGCATGCAAGTAGGAGCTAACAAGTCAGAGTGAGGCAGGACGCTGCTCCGGGACAACAAAAGCATTGTGGGTCACTGGCAGATATTCGCCAGCCAGACGGGGCTGTTATGCTCATCAAAGCTGACTCCAGCACAATGGAAGGCATGGAATTTTGGCCAGGGATCCCTGCCATCCCAGAGCCTTGTCAAGTCTCTCTGACTGGTCATGGGATTTGCCTTGCAGCTGGCACACCCCGTGATCTCCTGATCTGGGATCTGTCCGTCAGCTGTACCTGGTGTGGCCGCGGAGGAGGAGGAGGAGGGTGGCTGCGGTGCTGCACTGAGGCTGGGGCAGTACCACTGCTGGGGGCTCCGCAGACCCGGGAGCACCGGCGGAAAGCACGGCTCTAGCCGCTGTCCTGCAGCATAGGTCCTACTGTGAGTGACCCGGGCTGCGGGACACTTCCCACCCACAGCACCTGGCACAGAGCATGGGCATTCCCACGCGGGAAGAGGAGAACCTGCAGAGGCTTGTCGTGATGTAGTAGCTGATACTTGCATCGTTCTTTATCTAAGCAGAGCCTTGTCCTGGGAAGTGCAGGGAAGCCTGGCCTTCTAGAGGGCTTAATCCCGCTCCTCTGCACTGGAGAGGGCTTTTAGCATCGGGTTGGCAGAGCTGATTTCTTCTCTAGCCTGGGCCTTCATAAACCAAGCCCAGTTATTCTGAGGCAGAAAAATTGAGTCTGTACTGTAATGACAGAATGAAATGTCCTCAGGAGTTTGCGTGTAGCCTTGAGTTACCTTTTATAAATAGGTTAACAGCTGGAGGGCCCATGTTTTTTTAAAGGGAAAAGACATACAGTGCATATGATATGCTCTGTCCTAAGCAATTCTGCCATTCTGTTGATTTTTATCTGGAGATTAAAAGATTTGCCTTTCAATCAAATTATTCTCCTCAAACTACCAAGTGGGGGAGAGAGGGGGTTTTGATCACGTTCTCCACTCTGTGCAGCTATCCCTGGAGAAGCCACAGAGCTTTTCTCCCTTCTGTGCGAAACATGCAGCTCACAAATTACTCCTGATCACTTTGATGGTGACTTGCTATTTCTGTCCTGCTTCTGGTGCACAGGACGCTCGGGGGACGAGAGAGGGTAAGAGGTCTTTGGGTCCCAAGGAGTTTCCATCCTGAACTAGACGGAGCATGTAACCAGGACTGACAAAAGCTGTGTGATGAGACAGACGACGGCTGCTCTGGGGAAAAGCAATCTGCAAAGAGGCCGGCTCCATTAGGCCCTGCAGGTCTGCAAGAAGTTTTGTGCAAGTCATATCCCTCACCAACAAGGACAGCGTCTCAGGGGTCAAGGCCTAGTTTGTTTTAATTTTACCATTCTCTTCCTTCTTCGGATGATCAGGTACAAGATAAGGCGCAGAGAGCAGCAGAGGGGAAAGTTTTGATCACTCATCTGGAAGCTGGAAGGAGCAGACCTGAGGGCGGTGAGATGAAGGACATGGGTATCTGGAGGATTGCCATGCCTCTGATATGAGATGTGCTGCCATCGCTTGGACAAAATGAGGGAATTGTGAAAGGCAACCAAACCTCMCATCTTTTTAGTGTAGTACCTTGTCTCTGATGGTAGCTGCTGCCAGGTGCGCTGTAACAGGCGCAGTCAGTTCTCCAGGCCAAAATGGGGGTGAYCTCCTCACGCTGGATCTCATCCTGCGCTCTGATTGCTGGACTGGTTGAAGCTCTGGGACAGGAGGTGCAATACACTTTCCATACCACTCATYGTGACTATTTTAGGCATTCCTGGGACCCAACGGTCCACTCCCTTTCTGAGTCCTAATAAGCCGGTGGCAACACTTTCTTGTGGCAACAAGTTACACAGCATAATGGTACATGTGTAAATTAATGGTTTGCAATGTGCTGCCTTCCAATTCCTTTGTTTTCGTGTTACACCAAAAAAAGAAATGGAAGGTTCCTGCTGTACCTTCTCTTGGCCATCCAGTATTTTCTCTGGTTCCATCACATAATTTCTGACTCCTCTTTTTCTGAGGTGGCTGATCTCTGTGTCTCATCACATGCTCTTCTTTCTTCCATGGCTGCCCTCCCGGCTTATGGTGAACTCTTTTGAATTCTCCAACTTCCTTGCTGTGGTGGGACGAAACAGTAGGATGGGTATTGTCTTTGGAAAGACTATACTGGTTACATACATTTCCTACCTCACTCATCTGTGTTCCAATACTTCAATTATACTTCATCTTTTAACATCTTCTTGTTCCTTTTGCTCATAGACTAGGCAGAAGTCAGGACAGTGCTATGTACAGTGATGCCCAACTTCCCTTTCTGAAATGACACAGTCTCTTCAGAAACCTGACTCCCATGAAATTCCCCTTGGTTCATCAAAATGGCTGAGAGCACTTTGGCTGTCTGAAGAATTCCCAGGGCATTTTCTGTTGTTTATTTTCAGTTTGGGCAGCTAGTCCATTCGCATGAACCCCATGAAGGACATGTGGGATGGAAAGGCTGTATGCGTGATGCTCATCCACAGCCGTGCAGCCGCTGCTGGTCCCATTTTGCACACTCATCAGTTCAGACATGCAAATAAAGGGTGTGTAGCTTTCATTTATATGCTTTAGCTTTAAATATGAGCTGCACATGAAAATTGCATGAAAAACATCTTTTTAGGCTAGAAGCAAGCCTTCTGTGTGGATTAAAGGCAGTGTCACATTAGCAGCAAGGACAGAGCTCAGCCCTTCTTGATCAAAAGCTTCTTTTCCCTGCAGCTTGAGCCAATGAAGGCAGCAGTATAGTCTCTATGCCAAACACAAATTATTCAGATATAGTACAGCAGAAGGCAGAGATCTCTGTATGCGTAACCCCCAGCTCGCTGCAGTGTCATGTGGGAGCCTCAGGAGAAGACTTTTGACAAGCCAGAGATGGTCCATTGTCCCTGCAAGCCCCTCAGCCAGTTGTGCCTGACCGAACTGGCTGCCCGGCACCTGAGCGGGCAGTACAGTCRTTTGCCTTTGCCAGCTAACGAAGCCCGTCCAGCTTAGCAGGCGTGGAGCACCGGGCTGTGGAAGATGGACCTTCCAAAACATTCAAATGTGTTACCTCACTGAGACGATTTTTTCAGGCTTGCAGTTGGAGTCGTTTTCTGAATCAGCTCCCAAAGCCTGGCTGCCAAAACAGAGTGGAATATACGAACCAGAGAAAATTCAGCTAACCCCTGAGGCTGGGGTTAGAGGGGTGATCGGCGAGGAATTATCTCACATCCAGAATTGTAGTAGGAAAAAAAGGAAGGTACTGGCTGGGGTGAGGGCGTAACTGCTAGAAACTGGCCCAAAGGAGAAAAGTGAAAGTGCATCACTGCGCTGCATGACATGGCTGCGGCAGATAGCTACTTGAATTGTACATAAAACAGAGGGTGGATGACATTAGAATTAAAAGTTGCCTGAAAATACTGAAGGATGAAACTCAATCTGTCATATAAAAATCTAATTACAATGTTGTTAAACCCAAGCTTTCTGGAAGAGGCAAAGTAAACACAGTTTCTAGAAGACTGTTTCTTCCCTTGGGACTCCATAACAGACCTGGAGACCTGATTGCAAAATTTCATCATTGCCAGTAGAAAAAAAAAAAAAATCCAGATAATATCTAAAGCTTATGCTCAAAGGCCACAAACTGCAATATTTTTTCTACGTATCTTTCTGCTCTCGCTTTAAAAACAAATGAGAGCTGGGGGAAATGACAGCAGCTCTCATTACTATGGGTGAGAATCCCCATTTAAATTCTTATTCATCTTCCAGAAATGAGAGACTTTAAGGAAGGGGGTAGGAGGGGAGGGAATGCACTCCAGTTGCTTGGAATAGAAGTACAGCTTGTTCATACAAAGCATGGAAAATAATGATAATCCGATGAAAAAAATCTTGGCAGACAGTGACATTCAAAAAAGGAAGGAGGGGAGAGAAAAGACAGAAGACTGTAGAAAGTCTGAACAATTGCAGAAGTTAAACTCAGCAAGAAGGCTGAGAGACAGCCCCCCGACTGTCATTGGGAAAAACACGCTTTGGGGGGAGCAGGCAGGTATTTAGGACCCAGCAAAAGAGGGCTGCTGGGGACTGATTTTAAGTCTTATTTTGGCGTTTAATTTTTGCAGTCAAGAGGAATTATCACAGAAAATAGCATAGCAGTTGACAGGCAGAAATTAAGGAAAATTCAGGCACACCTCTGTGAATCAAACGTAATTGGAAGCATTCACCAGACAAGGATCCAGGCAACCAAATAGCCTAACTCAACTATTTGCAAGTTTTTGATAAGCTGAATGAATCACTATTAGCAGCACTTAACTGTGAAGTGGTATGTCTATTAAAGACTGCATTTTAAGGGGAAGAAAACAAACTCTGAAGGAATGAAAGCCCCCCTCATCTAAACTACTCCCAAATTACTTGATTTGAAGAAGGTTTGCGGCAGCTGGGAAAATTATGGGCACGAAATGCCACAAAATAAGTGATAAAGAAAGAAGTGATAAAGACTTCTATAAATAGAAGTCTTCAGTGCCAGCATCAGTCAATAAACAGAGACTTGTACAGATAGAGCGAGCTTGGCAAAAATTAATCCTAGAGAAGGAGCGAAAAAGATTACAAGAGGGTCATGAAGACAGAAGATCAGAAACCTATGTCGCAATTAACTCATTTAAGAGTATAATTGAATATGTTGGCGACAGACGCCAGCAAGCAAACCTTTAGGAACATAAAGATGCCATATGAAAGTGAAGAAGATATTGGCTTGAAAGCCTGAAATGACTCAAGAATTCTTTCCTAAATTAAAAAAAATCCCCAAAGGTCATTACACATCATAATGAAATACGTGCTACTGTTGCCGCTTAATATAAAATCCTCTAGTCCTCAAACAGCCCAAGTTCTGGAGTTACTCAAGTAGATCTGCGAGCAGCAGACTAGCTGAAGATACATGGGACTGATTAAACCTAAAATTTTAGGAAGTAACAGGAGAAACTGCAGAGGCAACAGGGAGTTTGAGAAGCTCTGGGGTCAGATAGTATCCAGACGAATGTCACAAGGTATTTAAGGTGGTGTTAGCACACCCCTGAGGAGTGACCTTCAGGCCATTCCTTTCAAGAGGAACGTCTACAGTCCGTGAAAGAAACTACTGTACTTGTTCTCCTGCTGAGAGGAGCCTTTGCTGTGTGCAGTTCTTAGAGGCCCATATCATTACTAAATCGCTGTTTAAAGATTTTTAGCAAAACTACTAGCTAGTGAACTGCAGACTGTGCTTGTGGTTTATATAAACCCCAAATGAAACTGGATGAAGCAAGGACAATGTTCAGATCCTSCTAACTGAGCACTTGGAAACCTTCAGAGTGCTTGTTTTTAGCCAGCAGAGAACCTTTTAATTTTAGCTGTATGAATCTCTCATTGTAGAGAGAGTTTTGGAAAGGGACCTCTCCATTTGAAGTTGTCCCCCATGTGGACATCCCTCCCAGATTTTGTTAATGGACAACTTCTGTCAGGGTCAGCCCCAAAGCAGTTTTAAAAGTCAATGGATTAATTGTCCTCTGTCTGAGAACAGGCTTCGATGCCTATTGTCTCCTCTACTTGGCCATGGAGTCTTTGGACAAGAGAATAAAGGATAATCACTGTCACAACTGTCAGGAACCCACTGCACGGAGCTTTACATGCTGACAGAGTAGTGCTGGTTGTAACCAGCCCAAACATTTCCCTAAAATTAGTGTCTAAATAAATCCATTGCTTTGGGAAAGCATCTGCTTTTGACTTAAATTATTCCAGATCTGAATATTAGCAATATTTTTGCTAAACTTGAGCTGTCACCCTACCAGAGCATGATTAAATATTAGTCTGCAACAAATTCCTCAGGAAACCTGAGAAGTAAAATGTGAAACCACTGAGAAGAGCCAAATGACTTAAATGTCAAATTGCTGTTTCAGCAAATGGAAGCAGATTTGGAGCACTGGGGGAATATGCAATTTCTTGGTTGAGAAGATGAGCCACAGCCGTAATGAATGTTTTGCCAAGCCTATATCTGGTTTCAAAATCTTCCCACAGTCATCCCAAATAAGCATTGGTGAGAATGCAATGTTATTAGAAAGGGGATAGAAGAAGAAGAACAGCCTGAGCATTAATGAATGAATGTAGGTTTATAAGAGAGGCTTGTTAAATCGGGGAAACTAGCTCAAAGGTTTTAAAACGGGGTCATGCCTCTTGCAAAAGCAGGCGTGGGGAAAGCAGACGGCACGCTGAGTCTGCGCCCAGTGGCTCCCCACCGGAGCTCAAAAAGCAGAGCCCTGCAGCCTCCCACCGCCGCCGCCTTCGCCTCCCCTCGTCCTCCCGCTGTGCCCACCGAGCCGACGGCAGCGCGGGACGCTCTTCCACGCGCCCCGTGTCCTGCAGCCCTCGGAGGAGGGTTGCGGCCGTTCCCGCGAGTGCGAGGTCTGCTCTGCCTGGCACACGGCTACGGCCGTGTGTGCGTGGGGGGGTCCCCGGGGCTCCCACCCGGCGGGACGATCCCTGCGGCGATGCCGGGCTTGTGCCGCTGCCTCCGGCAGAGTCCCGAGCTGCAGCAGCCACAGCGGAGGGGAAACCCTTAGGGACAGCCCTGACTCCTCCAGATCAGCTGCACAGAGGCAGGAGAGGAAATAAAAAATGCGTGCGTGGTAGGGAAGTGGGGTGGGATACGGCTTGGCTGGGGAGCCGAAAAGGGCCTGTTTGCAGAGCTGCTGGACTGGCTCTTCCAGGCGCTGTGTGATGGGACCAGGGCCATAGGCTCAAAGGGAACGCGGCCAGAGGGGCTGTAGTGCACCTGATTTCCCTTCTTTAACTGGGCAAAATGACGTGAGTGTAATTATTGCTGCACTGCCCTGTGTTGATTAAAAAAAATAATCACTGCCTCCAAAAATGCATTCATATATTTTAACAGAGGTTACTTGTTTTTTTCTTCTTTTTTTCTTTTTTTCCAAGAGAGAAGCAGATAGGTATTGCTCTTTCTCACCAGTTTTAAACCTTAATCATGAAATAGGAGATTTAAGCACTGGGAAAGCAAAGGAATACTTAAAGTTGTCCAGCTGGTCACTAAAGAAACTTTCCTGACTTATTTAGAAACTGAAACAAATTTTGCTAGTCTTCTGCCATATTCAGGCACTAAACACCACCCAGTTGCCGTGCTGTATGTTACTGGTTGGCTGTGGGCCAGCGGAGCCAAGAGGAAGGGCTGGAGCTGGGGAGATCAGAGGAATTGGTACCACCTGAGTCCCCACAGCTTCAAAATCCTGTCGTTTCATTGCAGTGACGGTGCCTGCCCAGTGAGGAAACTTGCAAGCAAAATATATAATTTTTTCTTCTGCTGACGGCTTTGCTGACAAGGTTGTGTACCAAACTCCCCCTGTGCTGCCGCAGAGTCAGGCTTCAGTCTGGGAGAAGAGAACCGACAACTTCATTTGGCAGTATGATGAAAGAACATCGATGTAAGTATTGTTTCTAAGGATCCTCACAGGGTTAGATTAAAAGATAGGTTGGAAGAAATCTTGGAGGGATTGTGATGAAAGAGAAATTTTGTGTTTGTATGGTAAGCACGCCCAGTTATTAAAGAGTATCAGGATGCGATTTGTAACCAAATATTACAAATATGGCTATTTATTACCAAATGATCCTATGGTAATCCCTTGGGGCTTCCCAGCCAGAATGCTCAGGCACAAAGAATGGAGAGATAATCTCTCTTCTAGCACTTGATGACAGACAGCCCCTTGTTCAGAGAGGAAAATCAGGCCAAAACTGAAAGAACGGTTCAAAAAAAGGAAGTCTATTGTAAAGGGAAGGCTGGCGTATCGGCGACCTACTGCACAAAACCAAAAAGTGCACGAACGGGGCGCTTAGCTGTTTTGTTGCCATTTATTTATCACTGAAAATACACTTAGCTGAAAACAATCAGCATATTTTTAAACAAACTAATGTTTGTTAAAAAATATCTTCTTTCCTGCCAGGACAGCTGAGGGGAGCTTAATAAAATACCAGAAATGACATCCTGATGTTGTGCAGAGGCTAACWCCGCAGCCTCCAGAACAGAGCTCTTTCAGCTGAGTCTTGCAGTGATTACGTCTGGTTCTAATATTTACAGGCCATTAATTTTAAAGCATTTAAAGTTGCTAAACAAAGAGACAGCATAAAATAGCTATTTTGTGCATATACATATGTCTAATGATGTGCTGTGTAGCATTGCTACTATTGTTTCCTCATAAGGCTTTCCTGAAAATGAGTAGATGACGCTGCTCTCYGTCATCAGCAGAGACCTGTGGGTGCCTGCGGCAGGTCGCCGCTCACCGCCACCACGGCTCTGTGTGCGATGGGGAGGCAGGTAGCTAGGGAACAACAGGGGGGTGGGGGAGAAGGGATTCAGGATGCTGCCGAACCCCACATTTCTAAAAAGGCCAGGGCTTTCGYGCGTGCATCTATTGTCCCCGCCTCGAACGTCCCACAGCTGTGGAAAGCAAGGCTCCGGGTTTGCTGAGAAGTGCCTTTGCCCAGTTTGTCCAGRCAGGCATATAAAAAACATTCAGCATCATGAGTGCTACCGCTTGTACAAATGTTGTAGCGGTACCATTTGTACAACTCTTGGCTGCTGTTATTTGAATATTGAAATTCTTCTCAGTGGAAGTTYGGTGAAACAGGAAAGCGCCCCAGGGCATTGGTTATGGTGGCAAGTCAATGTGGTAAATCTCCGTATCTCCTGGACTCCTGCAAGTCCCTGTGTACGCAGCTGAGCCATGAAGAGCTGAAGTATTTTGTTCTTTTCAGCTGAACAGCTTCTCCTCCTAGACTGATTAAAATGTCTTGTAATGGATGCTTCGAGCAACCTGATACCGTGACTCAACTGAAATCCAGCCCTGGATGAGCTGGCTGCCCGGAGATCTGCTGCAGAGGCAGTTCTTGATGGGCCTGGTCTGCCGGAGAGCGGAACAATGCTCACCGCAGCACAGAGGCAGCCTGATTGCACAGGGGACTGCAAGAAATTATGGCAAAGACCAGCTCTGTTTGGAAATAACTGAGTTATTTATGAGTGGGTGGGTGTCTACATACTTTTGTCAATAGCAACATCATTCTAGAGAAAGAGAAGTTTATTCTAGCTGTCCTGTGGCGAGGGAGGAGAGGGAGCCTCGCTTACTGTGCAGGGATCTCCTCGTCACTTCCAGGAGGAAAGAAAAAGCATCTGAACCCCAATTTTGCCATCAAAGTATTCAGCAAGGCACGGAAGCTCCTACTCAGTTTTAGCCAAAAGCAGAGTGTGAATGCTTAGCTGCAGAAATGGGAGAGGAAGCTACTTTAAGGCCTGTTAACCTAATGCTTTTTGTTTTTCTCAGGCTTTCTTACTGCATCCCCACTAACGTGCAGGAGGGTGTGAATGCGTGTAGCAGCCAGCGTTTCCTGCCACCCGCCAGCTGCCTGTGTCTGTGAATGTTCCCTCTGCAGCCGAGCAGCCCTGGGTCAGAGCCCAGGCTCAAATCCAGACTCGCTGCTCTTGACTCTGCACAAACACGCTTCTGACAAAAAGGACTCGTGCATCCATCTGGGGAAGAAAAGAGGCAGCACAAGAGCGTCTGGCTCCAAGTCCAGCTCTTGCTTCGTGGATATGAAAGTCCAGGTTGCTGCAAATTCCCTGCTGCATTCAGCCAGGCTCAGCGCAGCTCCGGGTCCGTGCTGCTCCGCTCGGCTCTGCTGCRCCAGCCTGCTGGAGCAGAGGCAGGGCTGGTGGAAAGATGCCGTCAGGCAGAAGCAACGCTATCTCGGCAGAGCAGCGTGTGTGTGTGAGAAGGTGAACGGGACACAGATGGGAAGGTGAATGAGACCCTGAGGCTCGGTGACTCACCTCGGCACCGTGGTGCGTCCAGACTGCTGTACAGCAATCCCCGGGGCGTGCGGTGCCAGAGCTGCTCAGGAACCCGTGGGTGGTCTCGGCCCATCTCAGCCGGAGCGCTGGAGCACTCTGCAGGGCGGGGGTCTGCATACGCCTGCGGGCTCCGTGCAGCCCACCCTCTCCCTCACACGGGCTGCAGAGATCAAACAAAGGGCAGACCTGAGCATCCCGCGGTCCCCAGCCGGTATCCCAGGCACAGCGTGGAGGCTTTGAGCTTGCGCAGCAGCTCAGCAGACAGCCAGCCAGGACCGCAGGCAGCAGATACGGCCTTCAGCTTACGTACAGCTGCTCCGCATCTCGCGGGGCCTGAGCATCCGCGCAGCCCGGGGTCAGCAGGTCTGCCGGCATCCAGCAAAGCCCACGCAGAAATTCCCAGAGCGTTTTTCCATGAGGCGCTGCTGGTTTTTTCTCTTCCAATCCCAGGACCCGTGAGCCAAACCCTGCACTTTTCCCTCGGCCAGAATCCCTCTGAAACCTGCCTCTCCCAGCAGCTGTAGGGTTGCTCTCCCCCTTCCCAGCCCTCTCTGCCGGTGCGGGCGCTGCCAGCCAGCCGGCCTCCGTGCTTGGGATCCGGTCCCAGCTGCCAGGAGTTTCCCGGTGTTGAGAGGGGCATTGGGGAATTGTTTTCCACGAGCTCCAGCTGCTGTTTAGCAGCGTGCAACRACAGCGTGCGAGCCCTCCAGGACTCGGCAGCTCCGCCACAGCCTCCGTGCGCTACAGCCACTTGCCTCTTTGAACCCCGTCCATGCTGTGGCAATGACAATCGTGCCTTTGTCTCCTCGGTCTGAACGTCTTTATTTCAACTGTCAGCTATCCAGGCGAGAGACGGTCTCCTAGGCCACGGACGCACGTTCGTTTTGCAAACAGCTGCCGCCGTTTGAGATAATACCCGGCTCCTGCTGTCCCCTTTCCAAGCTGTTGTTGCAGCTTCTGCTGCCCTGCAGAGCTGGTGGACCTGGAGCTGARAGTGGTCCCTTCTCTGCTTCGAACCCCACAGCGGGGCTTGTTGACAGCACAAAAGGTGGGTTGAAATGACAGATCAGRTCTTGCCTGATGTGAATTTGGGGTGAAATCCCCTAGGAACAGGCCCTGGCCGCCAAGTGAGGTCAGACCAGGCGAGGAGCAGGGCGTTAGTGAGTCGAGGGATCCCCAGCCCCCTGCTTGCTGCCCGCAGGACCCCGTAGCCTCTGGTGCAGAGGTTTGCTGCTATCGCAGCTCGTGACAAAAACCAGACTGCGAACGACTCCGATGGTCCCACCAGCGCAGCAGCCAGCTAAAGGATCAGCTGGGAGCAGCTGGGAGCAGTAATACATTAAAAGGCCTCAGCAGGATCCAAAAGACATCTGTGCACCGCCGCAGTGCGTGTGCACGTGCGTGTGCACGTGCGTGTGCGCGCACACGTCCAGCCCGTAGCACAACAAAGCTGTGATCTCAAGCAATGCTGCTGCTGCTGCTAATCAGCGAGCGACTTCAGGCAATCATTTAAGCAGGTGGTGCTGTAAATGATGGCTCTGCCCCGGTAATCTCTCCTTCCCGAGCTGAGGGAGGAGCGGGTCCTGCTGGTTTCCGATGGGAGAAGACGGAGGTGAGGAGAGAGCCTCCGAGGGTGGGAGGTGAAGCTGGAGAAGGGCTCCCCGCCCCCAATCTCTACAGCCATACCCCAGTCGCCTCGAGCTGAGCCTGGCAAGACTCAAGGAGGGGGCTGCTGGCCGTGCCCTTGGCATTTCGCCGAATGCGAGGCCATCGTGGCGTCTTTTTGCTCTTACCCCCGGCGCGGTGCAGCCAGGGGAGGGCAAGGGGAGACGCCAACTAGATGTGAGCTCCCTGCTGTCGCCAAGTTTCCTAAAATAATCCTGCAGCGCAGGGTATGTCACTGTGGGCCGCTGCCCCTCCACTGGCTTGGATGTTTGTGTAACTGGAGACACGGGGACGGCGAAGCCAGAGTGCTCCTTCAGAAAGGACGGGCAGCTTGTCGTCGAGAATATCTTGGTCTGACCACTGTCCACAGTGGTCTTTGGAGATGGTCTGAAAGCTGACCAGAAAGCTGAGGGGATCTGCAGCGGGCACGGGACTGAGCTTGGAGGTGGGAAATGGGGATTTCTGAATGTGCTAGAGCTGGCGAGGGTGGGGAGGAGGGAGATCCTCCAGCCATCCGTGGAGAGCACAGGCAGCTCTGGACTCCAGGACCGGCACGGCACGTAGTGCCGGATGCACGGAGGCTTGGCACGGGGCCTCAGTCTCTCACCCCCTCTGAGCATTTTTGGGATTTCACTGGTGCGGTGCAGTGCTTTAGGGATGGGTTTCACCCCAGGGGAAAAAGGGACAGTGAGAAGCTCTGCCGAGCTAATGCGCCCGTTCCTCCAGCTAGCCAGGCTTGCTTGCGCAAGCCGAAGAGGCTGCCCTGCTTCCCATTAAAAGATCATTATCTTCCTCTGCAATTGTTTGAGAGCTCAGGGGGGGTTTCAAGGCACGGACCCCTTGCAGCACAGCCGTTTCCAGCTCAGCCATGATGATGGACGGAACCAGGACCACCTTCTGGAGGAAGAGCTTCTCGGTGGCGTGACGTCTCCAGGCACGCCCTGCTCAAGGGCAGCGTCTTCAGGTTGGTGCAGAAGCTCWTTAGCAAGCGCCATGGTGGGCAGTGGTTGGTGGCGTAGGTGCTGTCGAAGGGCTCCCTGCATTGCAGCTCGGTTTGAATCGAGGCGGTATGTGGGGCTTCCTTCCGAGACCTGCCTYGATTTTTGGCCAGGTTTCCCAGGGAAACAAGGCTGAGCAGCGGCTCTCTGCGTGGATCTGCCCTGCGCAACAACATTGAAAGTTCTTACCCAATTCCGACCACATTTGATGGAGGGGAGAGGAGCAGCCGAGGGGGACGCAGATCTGTGGGGCTGGTGGGGATGTGACCGGTTGTTCCCAGTGTGGAGCTTGGGGTACTGCTCCTCCTCCCGCAGCAACAGGGTGACAGCCAGGCCCAAAATCAGCCCCTCTGCACCCAGGAAAGCCCCRAATGCAGCCCCAAAGGCATTGTGGTTGCTCTGCGTGGGCAGACCCCGCATCTCCTGGSACCGCAGTGATGCCCGGAGAGTTCCCATGAGCACGGAGCTCRCCCCACGCCGAACTGTTTAACTTGGCGGTGGGAGATAGGTCTGAATCCTTCATCGTACGGCTGCCTCCCAAAGCGGGGCTCTGCTCTTTCACCCTCCCGGGAAGGGCTGCGGCGGGCGGTGGCTGGAGCCGGAGRCCTGCGTGGGCCCAGCTCCTGCCCCTGCGCCGTGCCCGTGGGACTACCCCCGCCCCGGGGAGGAGGAAGCGGAGGCGAAGCGGGGCTGAACCGGGGACGAACCGCCGCAGCGCCGGCACCTTCTAATTACAGCATTGCTCWGTGTCACACACGGCCGGGATTGCAGCAGTGCCGCCGAGCTGCTGGATCACCCCTCGTTAGCACGCAGCCCTGGGGCTGTTCCCAGGGCACACCCGCAAACCCCGTGCTCCCACCCCGCCGCTGCCCTCTCCCAGGGCGCGAGACCCTCAAGACGGGCCCCGGCATGGCCATCTCCCGGCACGTGGAGCCTGTGCCCGGAAAGGGGCTGGAGCTCCTCSGGGAGCCGCCACGTAGCATCCAGCCGCAGCAGCCGATCCGTGCCGGGCGGCGCGGAGGCCTGACGCCGTGTGGGTCGCCCCGCGGGGCTGCTGCCCCCAGCATCCCCCCCCGGTGCCAGCCGTGCTTCCCAACCCACCGCCAGCACCGGGGATTGCCTGTGGGGGGTTTGCTGAGCCCCGGCACATGGGGAGGTCCCTGCCCAGCGCGGGGAACCCGGTTAGGGGGTGGCGGGGATGAGCACCGCGGAGCCAGGGTTGCACCTTCACGTGGCACCTGGCAGTTGTTTGAAGAGGCTTGTGCAACCGCCGCRGGGTTCTTTGCAGGCGCTAATCTCATCACCGCAGAGTAGCCGCTGTCTCCTTCCCCGCCCTGCTTAATTCCTTCGGTGGAGACACCCGGGATCCAGCCACAGGGCTCTTCTGCCAGCACACACATCGCAGGGACCGACCGTCCTGTCCCGCCAAATGCGATGGCAAAAGTCACCTCGCAGGGCCATCCACCGAGGTGGAGCACAAGCTGCGGCGTGGTTTCACACCAGCTCTGGACGGGAGCTCCTTCCCTGGGCCCCTCTCCTCTGGCTGAGCCTCCCCCTGCTTCCCTGCCCTCCCCGGGACCCCGGAGCCACCGGCGGGGACCCTCCTGCTCGCGTGGCCCCGTGGTGGCAGGGCCATGCGGGGTCGGGGCCATGTCTCGCCTGGCGTAGGGATGCTACACAGCCCACAGTCTCGGGGATTTCCCGCTCAGAGTAAAAGAGAAAGAAGGAAAGGGCACTTGGCCGTGTTCCTCTTGGCCTCCTTCCACTTTCCTCTTTTGATGTTATTCTCCCTTTTTATGGCTCCTTGCTTGAGCCKTAAGCCCCAGCAAACATCGCCGGAGAGTTCATCCAACAGAAACAAACCGGGACGTGTCTTCTGCGGGTGGAAAGCAGCAAACCCCCCCCAGGGCCAGCACGTCCTGCCTGCGGCCACTGGGGCTGTGACCCCAATAGCAGGTAAAACCCCCGACGGCAGACCCGCGCCGGCCCGAGCGGCCGAGCTGTGGGCATCTCGGTGACATCCCTTCTCCAAAGGCACCCTCATCCAGAGATGCCCGGGGCTCTGTGGCATCTTGAAACGCTTGTGAGCACGGCCGCGTCGCAGGAGGTGAAGCAAAGGGGCGAAGCCTGGATGGGGCACAGAGGTGCCTCCGGGGCTGCCTCCCCCCGTGCACACCCATCCTTCCACCCCGCCTGCCCACCCGCTGCAGGGGAAGCATTTTGGGCGAGGAAGACCCCGGCGGTGCAGACCCCTGCCCGCTCCCATCTGCAGCTTTGCRCCCCTCGGGCAGCAGCCGAGGGCAGCCGGGGACCGGCGCCGGCAGCGCGGGGTTGATATGAGTGACAGGTCTGGTGGCACCGGTGTCATTTACAGCTGCCCCCCCACCCCGCTGTCCCCCCACAGCCCCTTGCAGGTGGCAGCAGTGTCATTTGCGTCCCACACTCGCAGCTCCACGGCTTCTCAGGGACAATTACACCCTGACCGTCGCTGCTGCCTCGGCAGCAGGAGGAAGAGGGTTTGTCACTCCCGACTCGACGGGAGCGCAAGTGTTTGGGCAAAGCTGCCCACCGGTGGGTTTCTCGGCCCTGCGACGCCCCGGCAGGGGCAATGGTCCTGCCAGGGCAGTGCGGGAGGAGGCTGCGGGGGACAGGGATGCTCCTGCGCGTGGTGAGGGTGGACAGGGCCTTTTTGGGCTGGGGGCTCCCCTTGCGCTGCTGGCGAAGGGCAGCCGTGCCCTGTGCGCGCTGGGCGATGTCCCTGCCCAAGGGGCACGCGGTGCCTGGCTGCTGCCCACCCCCAGGACTGAGCCGGGCGGCCCCGGCCGGTGCCTAAACCTGCCCTCTCGATAGAGCTCCTCGGGCAGATGAATGCACCGGCCTTAAKCTAGAGGCACATTCCTCGTCCGGCCCTGCCACACCATCTCCTTTTAGCCAGTTTTATCTGTTTCTGCGTGACTTGCAGGGCCTGCTCCCATGGCAGGAGGGAGGACGGGGGCACCGTGGTCCTGCWTGGCCGGGGATGGCCGTGAACCACAGGCATGAGTGAGCCACGGCCGGGCTTCCGTCAGCCAGGGCATCGCACCCGCCCGGCCGCTGCGTCCCCTGGGTCCCCCCTGACCTGCGGGGGTGACTTGAGGGAGCTGGGGGTGCTTAGCCTGGAGAAGAGGAGGCTGAGGGGAGACCTTATCGCTCTCTACAACTACCTGAAAGGAGGCTGGAGCGAGGTGGGGGTCGGTCTCTTCTCCCAGGTAACAAGCGATAGGACAAGAGGAAACAGCCTCAAGTTGTGCCAGGGGAGGTTTAGATTGGAGATTAGGAAAAATTTCTTCACCRAAAGGGTTGTCAGGCATTGGAACAGGCTGCCCAGGGAAGTGGTGGAGTCAGGAACACTGGAGGTGTTCAAAAAACGTGTGGATGTGGTACTTCAGGACATGGTTTAGTGGGCATGGGTGCTGGGTTGACGGTTGGACTCGATGATCTTAAAGGTCTTTTCCAACCTTAATGATTCTATGATTCTATGGTGACAGCAGAGCATTCCCACCTGTCCCCAGGGTCTGGGTGACACTGGCCGTGTCCCACCTCCACGTGCTAAAAGAGAGCAAACTGCACTGCAGCGAAGTGCTGGGTGAGCACCGCGGGGCCAAGCCCAGCRCCCATCTGCTCCCTAACCCCGGGGGTCTGCGGCCCGCGGGCACGTGGGGAGGGCTGGGGCAGGCGCTGGGAGCATCCCACCCTGGCCGTGGCACAGAGCGACGTGCGTGGCATCGACCACGAGCAGGCGGCACCAGGAGAGCGCGGCATCAGCTCTCTGCATCTAAAACAAGACACGGGGCAGAGCCGGCGCTGCCGACCGAGAGCCGCGGGGRCCGAGCGGAGCTGGGAGCGAGAGCTGCTCGGGGGGCGACAGCAGCCCCCGGTCCCAGCAGGGAAGGGAACGGGGCACCGCCGGGGGAAAACCCGTCATTCCTTACCGCTGAGTAGACGGTCTGCGCCGCCCTGGGACCCTCGGCGTGCCGCTGCCCGCTGAGCAGGTTGGCAGCCGATTCAGCAGCCCGGAGCAGCCTTAAAAGGCAGCAGCCACCCGGGGCCCTCGGCTCTGGGACGGGCCCCTCGGAGCGCGGAGGGACCCGGCGGCTCCCAGCACCGATGGCGCCGAGCCGTGCCCGTGGCCAGACCCCGTGGGGAGGCGCGGGGGCGAGAGCCCCAGTGCTGGTGCATCGCGGCAGCCGTGCCCGGTGCCCCATCCCCCGGGGCCGCGGTGCCGTGCCAGCCTTTCGCACGGGGACGCAGCCGCTGCCAGGCCGAGGGCTGGCGCCCGCGCGGCGAGTTTTCTCCAGCACGCCTGACGCTTGGCTCGACAGCAGGAGATTAGCTTCATTTCCAGCTCTGCCTGGATTTGGTGACCTCTAACAAGGACCTTCCACCCTCTGCCCTGGCTGGCAGCCTCTGCTCCTCGCTCCCGGCAAAGGGAAGGCGACGGGCCCCACTCCCGGGGCAGAGCCGTCCCATTTGTCCCTGTTACCCGGGAATTAGAGGCGCTGGTGCAGAGCTGGGAGCTGGGATCRTCCCCTCATCCTCCCCGACTCCCGCCCTGGTGATGGGGTGTAACTGTGCCCGAAGCGGAGCTGGGACCACAGGGCTTTTGATAAGGGACCGGGCAATGGCAGGACGTCCCCGTGGACCAAAGGGAAGGCAGGTGGGACATGACACAGCAGGATCACCCCATGCAGGAGAAGGCTTACGGGGCGCTGGGTCGTGCCGCAGCCCCAGGAACGGTCCCGTGGGAGCAGCCGCTGCCTGGCTTCAAAGGGAACCCAGACGGCAGCCTGGCCAAATCCTGGTACCAACGTTTCCAGGAATTCTGCGGCGCTGCCGCCCATGCATCAGCTCTCCAGGGGACATCTTAGTCACACTTGTCACTAAAAGCCATTGCCGTGATGAGAAGCCAACGGTTTTCTTAACAAAGCAGCTTCTGCCCAGCAAAGCTGCATGGATCTCCTTCAGACAGCATTGCCCCCATCGAGGTACAACGAGGTGACTCCTTCTGCCGCTCCTCCCTACCAAACCCCCAGTTTGGGGAGACAGCGCTCTCCCAGCCGCTGCCCTGGGACACATCCACCACCGCCACTTGCGAACGAGCAGGAGCAGGCTTGGGTTATTAGAGAATTTTAGCTGATCATTTGAACCCCTCTGCCTCAGTCCAAGCCAGTAGCACTCAGGCCCTCACCCAGCATCCTACTTTGCCCTTTCACCACGCTGGGTACCAGGCAGTTGTCACACACTCTCTGTTCCTGCCACAAGCTGAGATAATTCCTCCTGGCTTGGCAGAGCCTCAGGTGGGGGCACTTTCACTCAACAAATAACTGCAGAAAATGGCAAGGCTGGATTTCACAGCAGCCGGGCTGCCGGGCCCAGGGAAGGGAGCGCAGCCGCCTGCCAGGAAAGCTGCCCTGGGCGGCAGGAGCAGGCTCCGAGAGGCCGGGGAAGAGCCATCGCACAGCCCTCCCGGGCAAAGAAAACGGTGAAGGCAAAAAGGCAAAGACAGRAGGTTTGTTTGAGAAGTTGCAAAAGGATTTCAAACCAGGGAATTGCCCCCTGGCACAGATGCAGCTAAAAATGCCTCTTCACAAGGCAGCGGCTGAAAAGCCGCAGTGAGGCAGCGTCGGAGGGGTGTCCGACACCCGCTGCCGAGGCCCCTCGGGCCCCCMCTGAGGGAGCTGCTGGCACCTCCAGGGCAGCCGGCCCTTTGCAGCCTTTCTGTTAGCCACAAACGTGGCGAGATAAAAAGATAGCGCAAGTGTCCTTTTAGGCCGCAAAAGGCAAAGCAATACGGAAGAAAACACTAAGCTTTGCGGCATTCGGGAGCTCGTGGCAGAAGCTGATGAAGCCGTAAGCTGCTTTCAACATCAGTTTTAAGGATGACAGATGGAGGCAAGGAAAAAAAAAAACCCACCCAGTTCTCTGCTTTAGCCTCCAGTGGATTTGAAGTCACACTGTTGTATTTTAAGTGAAGCTTTTAATGCTGACCCCRTTGTTGGCCACCTGCTCTTCATCCCCGCGCTTTCTGCCGAAGCTATTAACATCCTTAACAAGCCAGCCCTCTCAGGTGCTCCGCCGGGAAAGCATCCAGCACAAACAAGGAACTGCTTCCAAAAGCGAGCTGCAATCCTCCGCAGCGTAGACGGTAGGATGGCAATACACTGCTTTGAAGTGCAGRTGGCTGCAGCCCAGGTATTCCCGAGTCACGGGGGAGATTGCAGACCCAGGTCCCCATCAGCCCGGAAACAGGCCGGACTGGGGCTGAACTGGGCTTCCCAGCTCTGTCCACCCCTGCCAGGGGCCCGGGCCTCTGCACAAGGCTGCGAGCGGTTCTCACCCAGCCACAGATGCACTAATACCACGCGGCTCTGCCAGAAAACCATCCTTCCTCCAACCGGTCCCATTCCTGGAGCTTACAGGAAAGCTATTTTCATCATTTCATCACTATTTTTCATCATTTAAAGTTACCCCAGAAGCAACGAGCAAAGAACGCAAGACAGGAAAAACAGCRATTGCCAACGTGGTTTCTGTTCGAGCCGGGGGTGTGATGCCGAGCAGTTCGCCAGCGCACCTTCTGCTGCAGGACAGGCTGAGTTAGACAAACCGCTGGGATTTTAAGTACTTTATTCTCTTAGCCTGCAGTTGTCTATTACAGTTGTGGGCTGATAGGGTACAGATCCTGTTTGGAAGCGTACACCTCGCAGCCTTCTCCTTCACACCCCCAGGACTCTCTAATAAACACACACACAGAACCAGGTGGGGGATAAAGCCGGGGGTCCCATTTCCATCTCTACGGGGTCACAGACGTATCTAATCCCTCACAGCGCACACTGCGGCTCGCGTCCCCCGATAGTGCCGGGGCACGGAGAGCCGCAACGCCCACAACACGTTCTGTTTCCTGAATATCAGGAAGTTTGGGATAATGACCTGATTTAGGGGCATTCGCAGGAAGTGCGACTGTAAAGCCACGGATTGCTGTAACGGTTTTGCTCCAGCTGAGTGACCTCAGAAAAGAGCATCGCGACTCCGTCCACGGCCTCCRTCTGCTTTTTTTGAASGYGCTGGCGMGTTAAACTTTCACATAGAGCAGACYGTTTACAAAGTTGTACCGAGACATCTCGCCCGGCAGTCGTATTGCCAAACTGATTATTTACCACTCAGGCTTGGTGCAATGGGTCTCGCGCCAAAAAGCGGTTTGGGTCGATGACGTCGCTGCCCCCGTCGCAGGCAGCCGGCCTCCCCCGCTGACTCACCGGCGCGTGGTCTCCTCCCGCCCCACGGCTCCCCCAGGCACCCCATCGGCTCCCTCCGGGAGCTCAGACCTTCCAGGGGAGATGTGGTAATCACCATTTCTGATTCAGCATTTCATCATCTTCCCATTCAAGGTATTCAGCTTTGAGGGAAGCCCGCAAAATCTGATTTTTTTTTTTTTAAATGAGAAAGAGTTCAAAGTTTATCTTTTCAGTTCTCAAGAGGATTAACAGCAGGTTTTAGGAAACAGTTTTAAATATGAAGTTAAAATTCCACATAAGGCACCTCCATTTCAGTATTTTTTTTGACACGGACACAAAGGCACGCAAGAATAGCTCAGACGGAGCAAGCCAAGCCGTGCGAAGTGTGGATTTCTGCTGAAGTGAGAGCCAGAGCTCCCAGGACGCGGGGCTGGTCCCAGGCTGCCCGCCCGGCCTCGGCAGCACTAGTTTCACCAAGATGTTGGTGTGTGAGGGAGAGGASTGACAGCGACCATCACGGCGTTGCCGCGGCAAGCGGCCGGCCTTACCGTGAAATCACTGGGCTACTGTAAGGTTCATCAGCTGCGTCTTATGTGACACCAAAAATTAGCAGCAAAGCAGTTTTAGGACCGGCACCGCCGTGCCACGGAACCACGCATTCTGCTTCAGGTGGGCAGGGTACAAYGCCAGCTGAGGAAGTTCCTCTTCCTTCAAGAATTAATTGTATTTCCTGCCTTTCCTGGCAGAAGGTGCTTCTGCTGCCGGAGAAGTGGCCGAAGAGGCGGCAGAGGCAGTTTCAGAACAGCCTCCCGGGATCATCAGCGTGATTCTTCACAGCCGGGCTCTTTCCTGGACACATATCACGATAGTAATACGCAGCCTCGGCAGGAGCAGCGACAGTAAATCGCTGCTGTTGAGAATCCCGGTAACAGCTTTGCCACCTGGTCCTTCYGGGATCACCCCAGACAGCCCATTTCTGAATTACCCTCAATTCCCAGCAGCTCTCCCTACTTTGAAACACCAACTGCTCTAGAACTAAAGCAGCTGCTAAATTCAAATTACTATGAAATAAAGAAATCTAGATTAAGTAAACGAGGTGAATATGGTATCTGTGTACAATAAACAATTTTCCCTTAGACTTTCTTCAAGAGGCTTCCCACAGCGAAGCACAGGAGTTCAGCGAGGTGGGACCTCCAGCTGTATTGAGCTATTTCCCATTTTACTTCCCCACGACGCATTATGCTACCAAAACACTGAATCAAAGCTGCAGCTGAGAGAAAGAATTACCCCCCCCCCCACCCCTCAACAGCAGGCTGCCCTTTAGCAGAAACAAGGTTTGAGAACAATCCAGATTGAACTGCAGCGGTATTAGCTTCATTTGACTGTATTTAAATAAAATAAAGCATTTTAAAAAAAAAATAACAGGCACTAAAATACTCTCACTGCTTACACCACGTACCAGCCGAGCCCCACGTAGATGGCACGCGACAGCCTCCCCCCCTCCCCGGGCAGACTGTGGGGCAGCGTGTGGATGTCACAGAACGCAAGAAGCCATTTCCACGACGCAGCGGAACAGGAATATTCAGAAGAGTCAGCTCCCAGCCAGCACCCAGGTTGCTCGGTTCAAGCCTGCGGCCGCCAGTTCCACAGTGTTCCCAGTAAGACCACAGAYGAGGAGAGAGCTGGAACCCGACACCCCCACGCAAGGAACAGGCACGTCTCCCTCCCGCCGCAGCCTCCCCCCCTCCCACAACAGGCAGTCTGCGCTCGCTCAGTTCCGCCCTTAGAGTTTCTTCAGGCGACTGTACAGTTCCCTTTTGCTCTTCTCACCAGCCCAGGTTCGGCTTTTGGTGCGGAACCTTTTCAARTCTTCTTTGAAGTCCTCGTGGTGCATGGGGCGATAGCTCTGGGGCTCGCAGAAGCTCTGGGGGAAGAGAAGCTGGTTTCACTTCGGTGTGTCACAGGAGGGACGATCTCTTTGAGACTCACCGACAGAGCCTGAYAGCGACCAGCTGAACAACTGCCACCAGAATAAACACAACTAGAGCCCCCACCCTGAGCAGGGGTTTCATACCAGACGCTCACGAACAAAGCCAAGTGATATTCAGATTACAGAAGTGATAGCTATTAAACAAAGGACTTTCAGCCCCGTGTAGGGCTCTCACCCCAAATTTTCTGCCAGACATCAGTACACAAAGTCCRTCTATCTAGGATACACCTTGAAATAGCAGAGTTGAAGGATACTTGTCTCTCGGGCAGGCCAGCCCCAGCATTAGAGACCCATCGGCTGTTCCGTGCTGCCACCTTGAGGCCCTCGGTCCTCCCACCTCGGGAGAGGACACCCACGGGGCCCAAAACAAAACCCAGGGGGGTCCACCGCCACAAGGGAGCCAGCAGATCGCAGGGAGAGCCCAAAAAACCGGGCAGCACTCGCTGCCCCGAGCACTGGCGGCCCCCAAGGCGGCCCAAACGCTGGGAGACCCAACATCCCGCTGGGACCCAGCGCGCAGCCCCGCCCAGCCGGCCACAGAAAGGCCAAATCTCTCACATCTCGCTGCAAAATGCACCAACGCCACGGAGCAGGAAGGTAATCTAAGAGATACTCTGAAGTGCAAGGACCYGAGAGGGACTGCAGCGAGAGTCAGGCCAACCTCGTTTGTGTCGAACGGCAGGGAGAACTAGCTGGAGAAGGAAAGCACAGCCACCCAAGTGCTGAAGCAGCAGAAGCCGAGTGATACGAGAAACACAACGCTGGGAAGAGAGCTGCTGGGCATTTTTTAGTTTCCTTTTCTGAATTAGAGACTGAAAACTCAAAGTTCGAGTTTTTCAACATTACTATTTTAGTATAGTATGAGATTCCAGGTTTTCATTCCATTTCCACATGTTATACGGCAATTACTGTCAAGCCTCTCTTTCCTAGTCCTTGCAGGCTGAGCAGTCTTAAATTCCTTCTCCGAATGCCATTTTGAACTCCTAGTTGTTATAAAAGGGCAGAAACCAGTTTTATATTTTACTCTTGAGACAAGTGGAAAAACCTTTCAGCTACGGGGCAGTAAGACAGCTCTGAAGTACGGAAYAGGCTTAGGGAGCCTCGCTGCCAGATGTTAACGGCTCTCAGTACAGGAGAGCCCTGAGAAACAGAGCAGGAACACCCACCCAGCAAAAAACACCYGACCCCAAAGAGAAGCCTGATCAAGTATGAATACGTGGGTATTTCCTTATCTATCGTTTCTTCTCTTCTGATGTGAAGGAGATGCATTTAAGAGAACGTTACTTACACGGCATCTTAAGAAGAAGTCCCTGTAACCSCCCTTCAGGACGTAGAGCTCTGGGTAGTGGAGGTTGGGGTATTCGTTACCCAGCCTGTCCCGCTCTCTCACAAACCGGCACCTGTGGCAGGAAAAATCCTGCGTCAAATCTTGCATCCAACAAATCACACATGAAAACAGCGCTCATCCGAAACTTCCCGTTCCTTGGATTACAGAAGCAAGCCACTGCCTATCAGGAACACGCTGACAAGCCACTGCAAAGCTGCGGCTAACCGCTTTTCCCTTTCCGTCTCTAAGCATTCCAGCGCACCAGCCCAACTTCAGCACGGCCGTTCGCATCACGGGCTGCGCCACATCCCTGCCAGAGGTGACAACCAACGTCTGCCCGTGACAAACTGCCTGTGAAGCRGCACGCCAGCACAGTCACCGGCGCCAGCCTGCAAGCTTCGCTCTCAGCCAGCACAGCGGTGAGTTCTTATCTAGGGGTACGGGGGATAACTCACATTCGAGGACCCCGCTCTGAAGAAAACTCGCAGTGGAACACTATTATCACTCGTTTGTTCTCYGCTGGCTGGATTGGCTTCTTAAGCAAGTAGTCTTCCACGTCCTCTTCCATGTGTAGGTTTACAGCACCCTGTAAAGGCAGAGTCATGCCCGACCACAGACAGTGAGCAGRGAACAGTAACAAGCCTACCCCACTTCCTTGCGAGCTGTCTCCCACCTTAGGTTCCTGCAGGAGTTCTGGCAACCCTCTCTGGCGTTGGGAACAAACCCAAGCAGAACATTACAGATAGCCCAGCGCTGGCTGGGGGGGCCTGSGCCTGTTCCAGGTGGCCATGTCAGCACCTGTAGGCTGTGGCTCCTTGGACTTCCCCTCCCACCTCACCGTGTTTGAGAGGGCCAGCCAGCTTGCTCAAGCAGCAAACTTCAAGGTCAATTATGTGCTGCACAACCATTTGTTCTTTGAAGTCTGTGGTTTAAATGAAGTTTAATATTCTAATTTCAGCTTCCCTAGATATCAGGACACCGAGCCTCTTACATCCTCCGCTGGAACCATCTCCCTGCTTGCCACACACACCACCTCCTCTGCTTACGGAAAGCAGAACGTTCCCTCCTTTGAGGGAAAAGTATCTCTACGAGCCAAGTGTGAGCTCGGTGTCCCAAGATGCACGCAGTGCGTAGGCGTAACAGGATCCCAGCCTCCAGCAGGGCACGTGGGCATCTCAGCTATACCGTAACCACACGGCCTTGGATACTCGCTAGTAAAGAGCAGCCCCACACGGTGCAAGTGACCCCAGTTTGCAACTTCAGAGAACTCTACATTGCTCTTATGGGGTCAACGTACCTTGATGTGTCCTCCTTCGTACTCATACGGGTATCTACAATCAATTATCACGCATTCCTTGATGAAACTCGCAAACTTCCCAGTCAGCACAGACACAATCTGGAAAAAAAAAAAGTTCAGTTGTTTCAAGATGTTTTTGTGGTGTTTCCCATCCCCCCCAGTAAAGAATTTTTCTTACTGTCCCCAGAGCACATACCATTTCTGAGTCGATATATTTTAAATCTTGATGTTTCCCATCGACAGTGTGGAATAAATAACCCTACAAGACAGACAGCATTTAATTGAGAAAATTCCAGATGTGAGCCATGTAGGCGACAGCACAGCGTCCAGCAGTTAATTCTGTAACACAAATACTTTGTTGACAAGAACCTCTTCAGCAAAGCTCAAGAGTTAAAACTAAGAATTCTAAAATTCAGGGACAGAATTTTATTTTTGGCTCCTATACTGAAGGGATTTTGTAGATCTTTTTGAATAACCACAAATGAACCACTTTGTGTCTAACTTAGGAAAACACCCTTCCCAGCGACAGCCTTTCCTAGTAATTGGAGTATGTACTGTTAAAGAAGGGACGTGCTTTACTCGGCCTGGTTTGAGACATCTCTACAAAGAGARGCCATTAAAACACTTGAATTAACACTTGACCATTAAATCACTTGAATTACCTTTGAGAAGTCACCAATAAGGTCTCTCTGGTCACCGTCCAAAATGCTTTCGATCTCTGCGGTGGAGGATTGTGTCTTTACCATTTTCAAGCTCTAGAGGAACACAGGTTAGAGATCAACGCTGAGCACTGACAGCAGAGAGATCCTTTTCCCATAACATAACAGAAAACTCGTAGTTTACTCTGAAGGCCTGAACTACGACTCCCCGGATTAAGGCAAAACTCAGGCTCAAGAGTATGCGATTACTGCACCCGCTCCCCCAGATCTCCTGCACTATGCAGAGAGAATGCAGTTTTGCTAGGTCAGCAATTCACCTGAAAAAGCTCCCTCATTAACCTTCATAAGCCAGACACCTATATCAGAGCCTCTCCTAATCAATTCTTTCTTACAACATCAGAYGCCAAGCCACCAACTGTTGAATCCTCAGAAGGTGTTCCAGGCAGGCTTTTCCTCTTCTTGCTTTTCCCCGGAGAATTCTCTTCCTGGGACCTCTCCATCCTTTTCTGGGTGGTTCTTCCTACACCACTAGGCAGAGAGGAAGAGCCAAACAACCGGCATCGTTTGGCCTACGAGGAAGGAGAGAAGTTAAGAGCTGTCTAGCAAAGATTTAGATTAGAAACTAAGCAAGCCTCAGACTTTCAGACTACTACAAATTTTGCCTTATGAAGACACTATGGAARACGCCGCACAGCAACAGCAGGATGTTAGCAGGGTCATCTAAATTCAGGACSTAGTAACACTTTTTTCTTGCGGTGYGGACTGGGTGAGCACCCTAAGCAGTATGATGTGCTAGCAGAGTGCTTTATACCAATTAGCAGACAATCCATCAGCAGATTAAGGAGCTTTTTGCTGGAGCCTGAACTCCCTTCACAGTCTATTATCAGAAGATGGGGCTACAGGCATTCCAGGTGAGCCTGTGCAAAATGTAYTCGAGATGTGTCAACAAGGATCTGATAAGGGAAGTTAAGATCATCTTGCATTTATGAAATGTTTTTGTAAGAAGAAAGTTAATGCTTGTATACGGACACAACGGGCATTGTTCCGCACTGACAAAGTCTTCCAGGGAAACAGGCTCCAGCAACAACAGACTACTGAAGGGGGTTTATGCCCCATCTTGTTTTGTTGTTGTTAGGGAGGCAGGATCAGAGACAGTGTGATCACTTGTCCCACCAGTGAAAAAAGCTGCCAGAACAAAGTCCCCGTCTCTGTTCTGTTGTGCTCTGCCAGAACACTCACCCGATTGTCTGTTCTCCTCATGACCAGTGGCGCAGTCCAGAGGCTCGCCACRTCAGATGGCATCTCCTCATCGTTCTGAGAAAAAAAAAAAAGAAAGTTCATTCTCATCTATTTCACCGTGGGCAGAGACTGTAAATATCTACAGCGTCTCCCCAGCTCAGGCAAACATTCCAGTTGAATTCAGCTGTCAGAGCAGTTTTAGGAGTTTAACTCAATTACTAGTCCAATACTCAATGAAATAATGGAACYGAGTTGAGACATGTTGGAGAAGGGAAGTTACATCAATTCATCGATTAACAATGATGTTCCTCCAAAGCTTTAAGCATTTCAAATTCAGTTAAAAACGGTCTTCTATTTAAGTGGCCCAAAAGCAAGTATTACCTCTAGCTYTTTCAGCAAGTTTCTAAAGAAAAAAGCCAACTGTTCAAACAATTCTCTCTAGTAATGCAATTCTCATCTGCCAATAGGAACAGCAGCAACTCTTTAACTGCTGTTCACGCACCAARTAAATCCCACTGTCTGCACCAGGGGAGAGCACATATAAGATAGAGACGCCGAAACGTAAGAGTTGAAAAAGATGACGACAACTCATCTTCCAGGATTCCCTAGTACCTACCTTTTTGCAGTTTGACTTTCCACACTGACTTCTGCTAGAACATACGTGCAYCACGGACGCATATTGTTGGCAGACTATTAACATTAGAGCTGGTTTTGAARTGTCTGTCGTATTTCCTTTGCACATACCTTCAAATCTTGCTCATCTAACAGCTCTAGGAATCCATCGTCGTCTTCGCTTTCAGAGGAAGGCAGAGAAGACTGCTGCAGGAGAGCTGGCCTGTAGTCGTCCTGGCCACCCGTGGTTATTTCACCAGTGAGAAACTGAGACAAGACAGTTAGTTTTAGCAACGTTCCTTTTCTTCGCTGCAGGATGCTGTAGCCACAGGGACGATGCCTCTCACTGCACTACAGAAAACACGGGGGTTATCCCACCACCTTGAATACGCTGACTTGGGCAAAGCCCAAACTGAGTTCCGATACTTTTATTTGATCCTTACGACACAGAGTGCTTCATTAGCCTCATTAAGCAATAACCCTCTTCTCTGGAAGAGGCTATCCAGCAAAGGTGCAGAGGAGAGAAATGGGTGGTGTCAATAGGAACAAGAATTAATACAAACTCTGCAGCTGATAAGCACAAGATCAAGAGTAYGAAGCAGGATGAAGGACTACCAGCTTCAAGGAGTGGAGACAAGACTTAGTCCCCCCAGCTCTGTTTCTGTGCAGGGACCCATCATGTTCTTTCAGTTGCTTTTTCTAAGCAACAGAAGAGGAATAAGGTAGTATTTTCTTCCTGCATRTCATATCTGGACATAAGATTCAGTTGCATCGACACAGTTGGCTTCATTGTTCCAAATGCATCTGCCTCAATATAAATATATCTAYTTTATTGATACTGAAAACAATTTCAAACTAGCTCCCTCTTATTCCACATCAGTGTCCCCGCTCCCTTGACTCACTGCAGCATAACCTCAGCTCCGTACCCACTAATCTTTCACAGACTACAGAACAATCCACGTTTCAAACTTCTGACCATCTCATGAGCCAAACGTGAGGAGACTTTTCCTATCTGGCAGATAGGTAMGTTCTTCTACTTGGCACATAAATAGTGGCGATCAACAGCATTGTCTTAGAATCCTGATGCAATTTTTCTCCCTCCCAGACAGTAGGTACGCAGAGGATTAGGTGAGAATTAGTTGCAAAGAACACTGTAGTACTCACAATCTGAGCTGGAGATGAATTCTGCCTYGGTCCAGGAACACCTTTTCCATCCCGGGAATGGACGTGCACAGAACTACGAGAAGCTGGTTTGGTTGGCTTCTTAAACTCAAACGATTCCTGAAGTAAAAGGAGCAAAGTGATCATTTTACAAAAATTACACACTGTGTAAGTTGCTAGGATCATTTTATCTTTTTAGTTTTTAAAACTACCTGACGTTTTGGATTCAAGTTCCCCGCTGCCAACAGCAATAGTCTGAAGGCGAATGTTTTCAAATTAAAGATGTTACAATAGTGATTCATTAACATAATCAAGCTTTTATCCTCTTGATATCACCTACAGGCTTAAGGCTTTTCTATTTCTTTTGTCAGTCAACTTCTCTGCAAAAGAAATCATTTTTACAGGCAGCCAAGGCTGTCTCCTGACACCCCCTCTTCTGTAGGGACCTGTCGGAGCCCTACCGATGGGATTTCGGCAGCGAGGCCTTTCAGACCAAGCAGGCAGAAGGACATTTGTGCTGCGAGGACCCCAGGCTCCCCACGCCGGCAGCGGAAAGAGACGAGGTGATCTATCTGAAGAGCTTTCTCGAGGTTTCTCGAGCTTTTCCCTCACAGCTATCTGAAGCTAGCAGTATGAATACATGTTCCCTTGCCACAGCCTAAAAGGAGTCAGGTTCAGTAGCATGAAGGTAAAGGTGCACAATCAGTCTTCCAAGTTTTTGTAAACCTATAATAAGTTTGCAGGTACTATAATCAGCGCTGTCACACTTCACTGCAAGTTCCCCCAAGATAAACTATGCAAAACTTTGTTGTCTCTGAACTACAGCCTGGCAGAGAGTACCAGAAGCCTTTTCCACCACACCCACTGCTGAAGGGGTGCRCTAATCCAGCCTCCTCGGTACCCCCTTTTACCCCATCTCATTGCAGGCAACAGAAAGCAACACTTACGTTCTCCTTATTTTCATCTTGTTCCAACAGCTGAAAAGCATCACCATCCAGAGAATCGGAATGGTTCCTCTTCAGAGCAGGACTGGATCCCAGGAGGCTTTGCTACAGCGTTCATACAAAAGTGCCAGGTCAGTGCTGTGCAATACGGTCTGCACACAACTACATTTTAGGCAAAAGAGGGTTTAATCAAGACTGTAAGGTCTCCGACTACAAATTTGTGCAAACTATGTGGAGGAGTCTTTTATGCYGACATCTCAGTACAGGTACCAAAACGCTTCAACTGCATTCGTGACAAAGTCACATCACCAAAATTTCACGCCAACTTGAATGAGATTTTGAGTTTACCAGCTGTAATTTTGACAGTTTTCATTAAGTACCACAGCAGCTGTTCTTGAAGACACAAAATTAGGAAGTTAGGGAATGTATCCAACTAAAAACACTTAACACACTAAATCCTTTAACATTTACACAAGACCAATACCACCCTCACTTACTGGCAGTGAATGTATTCTTCTGAAAGGCATTCGAAAGCTACAATGAAAAAGAACCAAGACTTAYTTCAACATTTTGTTTTAAAAACAGTAACATGAGTAGAACTCATTTCCCCCCCCAATAAAACTCCATAAGCTACAACAGTCACTGACAAAGAATTTAAAAYAGAAGTATACTCACTTCAGTCTGCTGGATTCAAGAATGGCTTTCTCAAACCTAAAAGCAAGTGAGATGCCCCACAGTCAGCACCGAAGGATGGTACACTAAAAATCAACCTTGTATTCAAGTCACGGAGCGTTACGCTAAGCAGAAGCCAACATGCTTCTTGATGACACTTCGTCCTTCTCAGAAGYTCTTTATAGCCAGCTTATCCCATGCTAGTTTTTGAAACACGAGCTAGACTCCTCCTCCTCCCCTTTCCCCAAATTCTTTTCAGCATTGTTTAGACAAGACGCTAGGTTAAAGGAAGAAGAGCTCAGTAAATCGGAGACCAAGGGCATCTGTTCCCCATCCCTGGGGACAGAAGATTAGGAAAAGAAAAGTAATCTAATTGAGAGCGACAAATTCAAAGCTAAGAGCAACTGCTTGGTATCAGTTAAGGCATATACAAGCATAAATTGTAATTTAAGTGTTGAGTGAAAACTGCAACTTACATGCAACTTGGTGCAGCCTCAGACTCCTGGTAAGGTGCCAATGTCATGCTCAAACAGTCTGGTTGGTACAACACATTAACTCAGACCCAAGACTTGATAAGTGCTCTGGGACACAGACAAGACAGAAAGCCTAGCGTCTCAAGCTGCGGAGCGCTGCAGCACACACTTCTAGAAGTTTGAGAGAGAAGAGCCCGCTGCACGCACGCCAGCAAAGGAAAAGCCACATCAAGCCTCTCATCAGCCTACGGTTGTTAATGGCGCAACGCGAAATGCCAGAAGTCAGGCTTAGCMCATGGTTACATACGTTTCCTCCACGGTATCGTTTGAGGTTGCAGGACCGGGCGAATCCAAAGCACAACCTGCAGAGGAGAGACAGTGTTTTCTACTTGGGTAGTATCTACAAAACACGAAGTATTGGACACTGCTACAGATTTCCTCAGAAAGACCCTGAGCTCAGGCAGGAGAGTGATGTAGAAAGTCCGGTTTGCAGCCTCACCTCAGTGTAGAAGTAAACAACAGTTACAGGTGCTCCATGCGGCTGGGTTTTTACCATCGATAATCAGTGCTTGGGGAAAAACAGGAGTAATCAAAAAAAGCAGCCCTAGCCCTGCCTAGAATGTCACAGAGAACAGAGTGCTACCACATAACGTGGAATACTCTTGGCTTATTCTCTCACACAGATACCTTAACRAACAACCTAGTCCTTTAGGGCTTTTTAAGCCACGTTTTTAGTTATACCACTTTATAGGAAGAAATTCTGGGCTTATTCCAAAAGAGTAGTCAAAAGGCCCTTCTTAATGCACGCGAGGGCACTGGAAACAACAGCAAGCACTCCGTAAGCACAAACCAAGCGAAACATCACAGTTACACAGCATTTAAGCACAGTCAAATATGAAGCCTACTTAAACACAGATCCCTGAGGAGTTTCTGTGTTATGGCAGTGTTCACAAGCCCTAGTGACAGGCCAACAGCTTACCAGAATACACTCGATACCGTCATGAGAAGACTTGCTGCTTCTTCAGTGACTGTGATCTAAACAACCAACTACAAAGAATTCATTTGACTAACACAACAGGTAGTGGTCTCGGCACAGCAGAAACCTTAATCACGAGTGTTTTGTAAGCACTTAAGGCCTGCTTTGGAGACAGGAAAAAAAGAAAAGGCAAGAAGAAAGTGGAGATTCAGCAAGCTTGGTTATTCTATCGCACTCTGCGGTTTGCGAGCTATACTTGTGTTTTAGCAGTTCAGAAAGTTCCTTTGAAGGCTGAAAGTACCATGCACAGTCAGACTGGTGCATAAATGCAGGTGGAGACACTGATTTCCATCACTGGGCTGGACCAATGAAGTATCAGAAGCTTCCCTGATTCTACAAGTTATGGGGTAATAGCTTATTTCATTTTCACTGATAAAACATCTTACCGGGGGGGGAAGGAAAAAAAAAAAAAAAACACACAAAAAACACCACAACCAACAACAACAACCACCCCAAACTTCTAGGCAAGTATCAGTACTAAATTGACGTTCCCCAGGTTTCAGATAGTCAGCTCGTGTTAACAAAAAGCCACAGGATAAACCCGGCTCAACAGCCTTAATTCGAGTATGCAGAGCAGGTTAGCACAGTCTGGGTTTAAAGAGAAACCACACGGTCACAACTTGCTTTCATCAAAGTTATCACCCTCCAGAGGGCAGAACTCACATCGGTCCCATTCAGCGCTGAACGCAGATATGCAGCGGACCCTCACGATGGAGAATGACACACTATCTCCCCGTTCTGCAGACCACAGCCCCAACACGCAACTATAAACCCCAGCCAGTATCTGCAAGACACCCCAGACTAGAGAACGGTGGGAATGCAGTTCGCCGGGGAAGCCTGTCTTGGGCTATCTTTAGCAGCCTTCATCTTCAGCCGTCCCTACTGCAAGGAAGGCTGATACACTCATGATAAGGTGTTGACCTACTACCCTGTGCAGAGCAGAACATCAAGGCAACCTGAAAATGGTCGTGATAAACATCACGCTGGAGTACAAAGCGTGACAAGTCAACAGCCAYGTCTTAACAGCCATCCTAAGAAAAAAGAAAAAAGCCATTTCTGTCAGAGTCCCCCTGTGGGGGCAGAACCAGTTTTTCCTCCATGCCAGCTCTACTGCTAACATACTCCAGGACAATTAAAAAACCAAAATCAACCTGCAACCCAACCCATGCACTGCAGAAGCTTGCTGAGTGACGGAGATACTGCCTGCCTCCCTCCCTTCAAGARCGTAAGAAGGAGAAGTGGCTGCAGGGACTCAGGCAGGCAGCATTAGCTCCCTACCCAGACCCTGGAAGCTGCTTGCAGTGGAAGCCAGGTAAAGATATGGTGCTTTTCACTCCTTACTCGTTATTTATTAATTGAGAAAGCCATACCTGAGTCTGTTGATTCCGATGACACTGTTCTTTGTAAACCGTTAGYATTCTTGTTTCCCATATCTTGCTCAGTGTTTTCATGCTGACTGTAAAGGAAGTTAGGCATTTGTTTTAAACGCTCACTGAAGCGAGAAATACAATATAGGAGTGCCTCAACGTAGGTACAGAGCGCAGGTAATCATAACCTGAAAGGATTCCAGCTTGGCAATCCTGCAGGCTGCAGTCTCCTGCGCTCTGTGCGCTGTCGAGCACACGGACAATGCCACCACCCGATCACCGCGCTTACAAATATCCGCAGATCTGACACCCACAGGGACTTAAGCTTCAGCTTTTGGTTTTGTTTTTTTAAACCTGCACATGCAGTGCTGGTAATATTAGAAGTTAGGCTTCCAAAACAGAGACAGGGAGAGTGTCATTTAAGACAATCATTCTCCTGATAGCCCTCCGGGTCAGCTGGCACCAAACTACCAAGCTTTTCTCCATGACTCACTACCTGTGAGGGGTTTTTTGAAACGATGTTTTAGAGCCTGTCCTGAGCTTGTGCCTTCACAAATGAAGGTTCTAATACAACAAAGTGACAGACCTTGCAATAAAACTTTAGGACTAAAAACATTTTAAATGTGCAGTAGGATATTGGTGCCTGGAATCACATTAGCACCTCCCAAACCAGAGCCCCATTATCCTCCTTGGGASTGCAACCCTCTCTTTGCCAGCCACTCATTTAATTATTGTTTTGCATAGAAAAACTACCAAACTTCTAACTCAAACTCTAATTCTAACTTTTTATAAGCAGTTAGCTCTCCAATTTTGTCTTATCAACTAAGCAAGTTCTTCTCTGCTCACATAACCACCAGAGCAGCCTAAACCATTCTGAGGTGAAGGGGCTCGAGGCATCCCGAGCCCRAGTAAGGCCAGCCCCGGCCCGACGCGTGGGCAAGCACAAACACCGCTCCGCGAGCCGGCAGGGAGCCGCGAGGCGAGCTCTCCTGCCCGACTGCTGAGCCGCATCAGACACCACACACTCCTGTCATACGTGGGCAGGGGTGGTGGCAGCTCAATGCAGAAGAAGAGATATGCCTATCATAYGTAGCCTTACTCTATATTGCTTTGTTGTACCTTATTATATTTCCCTTATATAATAAGGGAAAGCTACTTGAGTGTGGCTCCTCCATCACGCGGGTTAATYAAAAAAATTGCGCCAGGGCACAAGCTGGGGCTACAAACGCAAAGGACRGAATAATGAACACGGAGGGGTTTACAGGAATTCCAGGAATCTGAAGGAGGGAAGGATCATAAAGAAAGCAGGTGATTACAGAAATGAGAACGATATAAAACCAGCAGACAAAGGARAAATACCAGGAGGGCCATCAGGACCAGAGAACAGGCCAGGGCAAAACAGGAGCCGTACAAGAGACAAACTGTAGAGGTTACTGTAGAAATAACAAGATGAAGGAGTTAGAGACCAGTAACAGCAAAACTGGATTGAGCAACTGCACGGTTATGGGGAGAGAGGAGCGGCAGAGCCCAGACTGCAGCATTTTCCACATGTGGAAGGGTAGAGAGAGGAGGGGTGCGCAGGAACCGGGTGAGGGTGCGCAGGGGAGCGAGCAGGAGCATGAGGCGAGGCAGCTAAGGCAGCAGGGACAGACACAAAGGGACCAGCCTTAATTTGGGGGAGAGGGGAAAGCGCCCAGTCCTGGGGCCAGGCACAGGGAAGGGCTGAGGGGCGAGGTGGGCGCCCAGAGCAGAAGCAGGGGAAGATGGTGGCACATGGCGGGACACCGCAGGGGGAAGACGGCCACGGCCACATGCGGGCAGGGGAGCAGGGGCTCCCGCGGGCCAGGGGGTGGCCCGGTCCTGGGGCTCCCCAGGGAGAAAGGGGATATTTGGTGGGTGGAAGGGGAGCGGAGGGGGGGGGCCCCGAGCAGCAGGAGGGGGGAGGAGAGCTCT
>JASVER010000214.1:557280-568835 GCA_030449065.1 Oceanodroma leucorhoa
GGTGGCCCCGCCCCGCCCGGCCCGGCCCGCACCGTCGGGCGCCGCCATGGCCGGGGGCGGGGCTAGCGCGGGCGCCCCCTGGCGGCCCCCGCCGCGACCGCCCCCCCCGGCCCTGCGGCCTCGCGCCCCGCGGGCCTGTGAAATGGCGGCCGGAGGGCGGCGTCGCCATGGAAACCGCCCCCCCCGCCCAGAACGACCTCCCCGGGCAGACCGGGGGCTGTCGGGGCTCTCCCGTCCCCTCCCGTCCCCTCCCCTCTCGTTCTCTCCATCCCACCCGGTCCTATCCCGTCCCCTCCTCTCCCGTCCTGCCCCATCCCACCCCATCCTGCCTGTGTCACCCCATCCCATTCCCTCCTATTCCGTCCTGCACCATCCTGTCCCCTCCCCTCTGCTCCCCTTCCACCCTGTCGTGTCCTGTCCAGTCTTGTCATGTCCCATCCTGTCCCACCCAATCCATCCCACATCCTGTCCTGTCCCATCCTCTCCCATCCTATCCCATCTGTCTCATCCAGTTCCATCCCATCCCATCCATCCTATCCCATTGCACCCAGTTCCATTCCCTCCCCATCCCATCCTGTCACATCCTATCCCATTGCACCCTGTTCCATCCCATCCCCTTCCCATCCCATCCCTCCCCACCCCCATCCCATCCCCACCCTATCCCATCCCGTCCCATCCCATCCCGTCCCATCCTATCCCATCTGTCTCAACCAGTTCCATCCTATCCCATCCCATCCATCCTATCCATTCCAGCGCCCTGTTCCATTCCATCCCATTCCACCCCATCCTGCCCTGTCCCATCTCATCCCATCCCATCCCATCCCATCCCATCCCATCCCATCCCATCCATCCTGCCCTGTCCCATCCCATCCCATCCCACCCCACCCCCCTGTCCTGTCCCGCCCTGTCCCCTCCCGCCCCGGTGCAGCCCCGTGCCCACAGACAGCCCCGGCAGGGCCCCGTGCGCGGCAGCACCCCCCTGGCACACGGCCTCGCTCCCGGTCCTGACCTCGGGGACCCCCGGCACGGGGTGACAATGGGGGGAAGTCGGTGACATGGAACACCGGGAAGGGCAGGAAACCCTTTGGATTGCGGAAAAAGGGAGGGGACGAGGGGGACGGGACGAGGCCGCATCCCGTCACCACTGCGGTGCTGGAATGGGGGGGCGCGGGCTGCCCACCAGTACCCACGCTGGGGGCTTGGGGGTACAACGGCYGTCCCCACCCACCCAGGGGAGCACAGGGGCGCGGCGGCAGGCGGGGACCCGAACTGGGGACCCCCTGTCTGGGCCCCTCCTGGGCTGTCCCAGGGAGCCGCAGCCCCCAGCCGGGGGTGACACCCGTCGGGAGGGGACACCGGGAGCAGCTTTGGGACGGAGGGGGGTGGTCACTGCCCCAGTGCAACTGGGGAGACTGGGATCCAGGGGCGGCTGCTGGGCAGAGGGAGTGCCYGAGCCCAGCTGCTGGAGGGCCCCACGCTGCACATACGGAGCGATATATGTGTATTTATCACGTATATTTAATTTCCCACTAGTGGATCTGCATCGCCATCAGCCAGAGGGGGATCAGGATGCGGCCACTGGTGCGGTGTTCGGAGCGCTGCGTGTCCGCACCTGCGCTGCCGGCCACGTACGTGTGGGTATATACACACGGACACRCAGACAGCGCGTGCGTACACCATAAAAGTGCATCTGTACGTATTTATGGTGCCTCCGGGCGCTCGCTCCGGGACAAGGCTTTTTCCCCTGCCGCGAGCGGTCCCATGCRCTCGCCCCTTTTCCCTCCTCCTCTCCCTCCCCACCACCCCCGGCTCCCCCGTCCCCGCACCCCTCCCTGCCTGGGGCAGCCCCAGCCCGCCTGCCTGCTCCAGAAAGCGTGGAGGGGGGGTTCAGCTGGGGTCGGTCGCCCCGGCTCTGCGGGCACCCGGCACGGTTTGGGCTGGCTGAGGTGCCCCGACACCCTCCAGACCCAGCCCGGGACCTGTGGGCCGCGAGTGCCACGTCCCTGCGCTGGCTCTGACCCACGGACGGGCCCCACGAGCTGCCCCGTCCACGTCCCACATCCCCCCCCAAGCCAGAACAACCCCTTGGGCCCTGTCAGAGCTCGGGGGGGCTCCGGTGGCTGCCCCCCCCGGGCAGGGCTGGGAGAGGGGACCGTCCCCCTGCACCGGGCTCCAGCAGGGAAGAGCTGGGGGGAGCTCCTGGAGGGGCAACGCATCCCCCCCGGCACCCCGTGTGCGGCACTGCCCGGGCCCCCCGGCACCTCCTTGCAGCGGCAGAGGGGAGCAGGAGGCGGGCGGCCGCCCTGTACCCGCTCCAGGATGGGAAYGGGGGAGGAACACGGGAGCTTCCAGCAGCCAGGGCCTGGGACCCRTCGGCTGCAGCTGCGGCCACCTCCCCGCGGAGCTGCAGACCAGGCCACGGGGGGGGGGGAAGGTGGAAGAGGGGACATAGGGACAGCTGAGGTCCGGGTACAGCGACCCAGGAGCAGCCCAGGATGGCCAGACCCAGCCTCTGGGTGAGGGGGGGGCTGGGGCTGTGCCAGTCTCCCCTCCGCAAACACCCCAGGAGAGAGGGGACCCCCCCGACATGCCCCCGTGGTGAGATGAGGGGGTGAGGCAGAAGGGGCGCAGCCCAACGGGGCGCAGCGCCGGGGGACGCGCTGCTGGGGAAGGGCAGGACCCCCCTGGGACACCACAGGGCACCCCTTGCCCCCCCCCCCCCACGTCCCCAGGGCCAGCCGGCACCGCGTTCCCCGGGACGCGCGAGGCTCCGGCGCAGCGAGACAAAACGGGGCGCTGCCCTGCGGGGCCGGGCCTGGCAGGAACAGTTTATTGGCAGCCCCGGTACAAAGAATTTGGGTACGTGCGAGCGAGGAAGCAGCGATGCAAATCCAGTGCGGCCCGGCTCAGCGGCTCCGACGGGCARCGGGCACGAGCGAGCCCGGCCCCGCGTGCCAAGGTCCCTCCAGCTCCACCGGGATGCTCCGGGGCCCCGCGGGGCCAGGCCACCCTGTCTGGGGAGAGACGAACCCGCAGCGAGGGCGGCTGGACCCTCGGCAGAGCGCGCCGGGGCTCTTCTCGCCCCCCGCGGTGGGCCACAGTCAGGGCCGGAGGGCCAGTCCGCCGCATCCCAGCTCCGAGGCGCAGGGCAGCGCCGCAGCCGCACACGCCGGCGTTTCTCCCGGCACGGGACGGTGCCGGCTCTACCCCGCAGCAGAGCGTGGCCGCAGCCGGTGACTCCTCAGCCACTGCTGCAGCCCAATTTGTGCGTGGCGCGGGCCAACTCCCGGAGCTGCGACTCCCGGAGCTGCGACTCCCGGAGCTGCGACGTTATTCTCGCATAAAACCAAAGTCTGCTTCCAGCCGTAGTGGCAGTAGAGAAAAAGCTTAAAAACATGAACCCCAAATGCCGGACACCAACCACAGCAGCCCCGGAGCTGCGCCGAGCAGCCTTGTTTGCCGGATCTGGCTCCCTGGATGCTCGGCGCGGAGAGTAACAGATTAAGCAGAGCCCGCTCGGCTTGTGCGGTTTCCAGTTCTGCAAGTTCCCTGGAAAACGCTAATAAATAACAGCCGGTGCTGGGCAAGGGTGCTGCAGGCGTCACCGCAGGAGAGGGGTGAGCGAGGACGAAACACAGAGGCCAGCGAGGGGACCGGGGCTGCGATCACTCACCCGACACGGGCATCATAATGGAAACACTGTATTGACAGACTTTACAAAAGTTATTACAAAACACGACCACGAACCAGCAGCTGACGATACACAGCGGAAGAGACACCACTTACAGCCACCTCAGGAACAACACTGATTACCTCTGAGAACTCAACCAATATTTACACAGACGTCTGAAAAACTCCGGTCAGTTATCTCATACATTTAAGTGTTTTAGATCAACTGTGAAATATAGTGCCACACGTTTCCTTGTAGTATAATAATAACAATAATTAATAATAATAATAATAATAATAATATACTACTTCTAGATTAACTAAAAAGCAAACAGCTCTTTACAGGGGTTAGGAGAAGTTGCTTTCACTCGTCTGACTTACCTGAGTGTGAGACCAAACCCAGTTAAAAAATAGTAATAAAATTGCCTTCATTGACAGGAGTTCGCGTGACGGACCAGCGGCTCCGTTCCCTTGGGCCAGAGGGAAACTACAGCCCGCCTGGTGCCATAACATCCTTCRAAAAAACAGAGACGTGTCCTCCTCGGGCGAGTTACCCGACCGCGCCTCCACACGCTGCCCTTCCCGACTCCTCCTGCTCCAATGTCCTCAGCCCCTTCTCCTGCCCGTCCTTTCCTCCTGCACCTACTTTTTCTCACCTCGCTCTTTGCCGCTCTCTCCTCTCCGCTTTTTTGCCTTCGAGAAATCCTGCGTCGTGCCCCTAACCAYGTCTCTGCCTCGCCTCTCTTCCCTCCGTCCCAGCCCTGGCCTCGCAGCACGGGGCTGCCGCTCGAGGTGCGGCGACGCAACGGGAGCGGGCGGCCGGTTGCCTGGGAATGGCACCTTCCTTCCCTCCCTCCCTCCCTCCCTCGCGCTTCCAGCCTTGCAGTGAAACGAGTGGAAAAAAGAAAGCAAAAGCTTGTCACTCCTGAATATGCACAAAGATAGGTGGGGAAACACCTGCTAAATACGAACCCCAGAGAATCGCTCGGGATTATTCGCTACAGGCAAAATCCAAACCTGCGTAGGGGACAACTAGTACAAGGCCTACGCCGCTATGGAAGTCCCACGTAACCCCGCGGGGTTGAAGAGGTGCCTAGGCCGTCCGATCAAAGTTTTTAAGAGGAATTCCTTTGATGCTTCAACAAAGCGGGCTTTGTAGCATGACCACAYGGATTAGCTGCGATACAAGTTCACCTCCCATCATGCTGCACGTCCACCTGCTAGACCGTTACCGTAACCGCGAGCCCTTCCGCCCCGGCCTCCCACCGCAGCGCTACTGCTTAGTTTCTTTTTTCACGCAGAAATGGCCGGTTTGAGTCGCCGACTCCAGGTTGTGCTGCGAATCCTCCATGGGCCGGGGGTTGCGGGAGTGGATTTTCTGGTGACAATTCAGAGACTCTTTGTAGCGGAAGTGCTTCCCGCAGACGGGACACTGGTAGGGGGTCTCCCCGGTGTGGACCCGCCAGTGCTTGAGCAGGTGGTCCCGCCGGATGAAGCTCTTCCCGCACTCGGTGCACTGGTAGGGCCTCTCCCCGGTGTGGATGCGCTGATGGCGGATGGCTTTGGAGAGGTCTCGGAAGTCCTTCCCGCAGTAGGTGCACGTCAGCGGCCCGTCCCCCTTCCCCGTATGGAGCTTCTGGTGCAAGATAAGGCTCACTTCCAGGCTGAAGCTCTCCTTGCACTGGGAGCAGGTGTACGGTCTCTCCACCATGTTGTTCACCTGGTGCCTGACAAAGCCGTACTTGAAAGCAGAGCTCTTCTCCCCGTCGGGGCGCTTGGACGGTTTGGAGCGGGAAGGCCCTTGGGCTTTCGTTGGAGTTGTTTTGGATTTCTGCCTGAAGCTTTCTCCGTGCTCCAGGGAAGTGCAGGCTTCCTCGCTGGCGTGCGCCTTCTGATGGGTGGCAAAGAGCTGCTTGTCCAGGAAGCTCTCCCCACACTCGCAGCAGATGTACGGCCCCTCTACTGCGGCCGCGTCCTCAGCAACGTCCTTCTTGGCCAACTCCTTCCCGCGGCGAGCGGAGCGCCTCAGCCCGTTACCTGTCGCGCTTCTCTGCTGCGGGGTCGATCCGCTCCGGCTCTTGCTGCTTGGCTTTATCTCTTCCTCCGGGCTTGAGAAAACCTCTTCCCACTTTCCTGCCAACGAGCTAGGAAGCTCAAGGCTTTCGGAACCTTCCTCATCACACTGCTGTTCATCTGGCAGAGCAGAGACATTCATGTCATTTCTTAGAGATAAGAACCGCCTCGTTATTTAGACCGCAATTCTCTCGGGGCAGAGGTGCTTTGCACACTCAGGGCAGCACCCGGCACTACGGGGCTGCAAGTCCTGTCTGGGAGCTACCTAAGCAGTACTGGAATACAAACAAAGCCAAAGTAGACCCTTAAGATCATCGAGTCCAACCATTAACCCAGCACTGCCAAGGCCACCACTAACCCATGTCCCTGAGCACCACATCTACACGGCTTTTAAATACCCCCAGTGATGGTGACTCCACCACTGCCCTGGGCAGCCTGTTCCAATGCTTGACAGCCCTTTCGGTGAAGAAATTTTTCCTAATCTCCAATCTAAACCTCCCCTGGCGCAACTTGAGGCCATTTCCTCTCATCCTATCGCTTGTGACTTGGGAGAAGAGACTGACCCCCACCTCGCTCCAGCCTCCTTTCAGGTAGTTGTAGAGAGCGATAAGGTCTCCCCTCAGCCTCCTCTTCTCCAGGCTAAACAMCCCCAGCTCCCTCAGCCGCTCCCCATCAGACCTGTGCTCCAGACCCTTCMCCAGCCTCGTCGCCCTTCTCCGGACACGCTCCAGCACCTCAATGTCCTTCTTGTAGTGAGGGGCCCAAAACTGAACACAGGATTCGAGGTGCGGCCTCACCAGTGCCGAGTACAGGGGCACGATCCCCTCCCTGCTCCTGCTGGCCACACTATTCCTGACACAGGCCAGGATGCCGTTGGCCTTCTTGGCCACCTGGGCACATGCCGGCTCATGTTCAGCCGGCCGTCGACCAGCACCCCCAGGTCCTTTTCCGCCGGGCAGCTTTCCAGCCACTCTTCCCCAAGCCTGGAGCGTTGCCTGGGGTTGTTGKGACCCAAGTGCAGGACCCGGCACTTGGCCTTGTTGAACCTCATGCAATTGGCCTCRGCCCATGGATCCAGCCTGKCCAGATCCCTCTGCAGAGCCTTCCTACCCTCRGGCAGMTCAACACTCCCGCCCAGCTTGGGGTCATCTGCRAACTTACTGAGGGAGCACTYGATCCCCTCGTCCAGAYCATTGATAAAGACKTCTTGGGAAAGCTCAGACAGTACAATRATGACATCTCTATATATAACTAGACAAAGGGAAAAATTGGGCTCCTCAGCAGGAGATGAAGCAGAACAGGTCTTTGAGAACATGTGGTTTAGGATAAAGGCAAAAAAAAAGTTGAGGGAAGGGGAATAAAACCTCTTTTCCTTCTGGGTTTGTACAGTGCCTGGGGCCGAAGGCTCTCCCGTGGTATAAGYGGTAACYCAAAGCAACCRCCAAGGACCCTGGCAAACGGAGGATGGAAAGAGCCCAGAGAGCCCGGGGATGTGGAGAAGARGGCTGAAAAACYGCAGGTTTCTGCAGACCACAAAAAGGTAAAGCTGTGCCGAGCATTTCCGTGCCCAGAGAAGACCACTCGGCACTCCCTGCCACAGGGCTCTTCACCTGCTTGTCACTTTGCCAGACACCTACACGTGCGGCTTGARAACGGGCCGCTTTGTTTGCGTCAGGCTGGCATTCTGGAAAAGCATCAGCCAGAACAGTTGAGCTGCTTCTGAGCATGAGGCCGGGAAGCCAAAGGCACATCCTAGTCAGAGAAGCCACCCAAAGCGGCTCACGTGTCCCCAGGCTTCAGAGCAGGGACCCGGAGCGACAGGGCGGTGACAGGGACACGCCTTTTGCTGCGCCACAAGAAACCTCACATTCGGCTGACAAGAAAGCCGTGAGAAACACCACTTTACATATTCGCGAAAAGACTTTTAAGAACTTTGTTGCTCGCACCATCGAAGCTTGCCTGCACTACGCATGCTCCTGCTCATCTCCACTCCARGGCTGACCGACCACGCTACCTCGCCGAGCGACGCGRCACCGCACAGGTGACCYGCACCCCCCYGCTTTTACAGCCYGCTGCTCRGGYATCGCAGCTTCTTCTCCACGTGTGCTATCCATCTGCCTCGGCTGCCGTCCAGCTCCCACGCTGACCCTCGAGAGAAGCCCGGCGGAGACCACGGCGAAGGCAGGATCTCACCCCGGGCAATCCCCAGCAAGCGCCCAGAGCCTGAGCCCGCCTCCGTCTCCCCCTCTGCGCAGCGCTCGGCGAAGCTCCGCGCTTCTAACTCACATGTACTAGGGACCTCCATGCTTTCCTCTTCTTCAGAGCCCTCGTGGCTTTCAGCCAGGGTCTCTTCGTATTTACTCCATGAGCTGTCATCGGGACCGGGGAAGGAAAACTCTGYGCACAGGAGAAAGAACGAGAGGAGTTGACGCTCACACCTCCCAGCTGCTTTACAGGGGATCTCGGGAGACACGGCCACACCAGGGAAGAGCCGACTAGGACAGCAAAGTCACCCCTGTACCCGAGGACAGAGCTGGCAAAACGCAACAGCAGAGGCAAGGGGAAGARCGTAGGCGGGCGGCGGCAGCCACGCGTCCGCTTTCCACCTCCCCCCCGAGCCCTAGGAACTTTATGGCTCACCGGTGCTGGGGTCTGTAGGGGTTTCTCCTCCCTCAGAGTCATCCTGATCCTCCGCGTTGGGATCCTCCCCCTGCTCAATCCGCGACAGGAGGTCGGGCTTCGAAATGGCAGCATCTGCACGTAAAAAGAGGATCCGAACGTTTCCCTTGCCCCGGCGGGAGAGAGGCTCTCAACCCTTCGCCCACCAACCTTCCTTCGCTGCTGGGGATGACGGGTAGTGGAGAGAGAGGCTTAAGAAGATGCTCTCACACATCTGCACCGCTCACCTTGTCTGGGCCCTGGGAACATGAGCGGACTGCAGGAGCACACGCTGCTCAGGTGAGGAGCACCTCCCAGCCTGCAGCGTGAGGAGGAGAATAAGAAAATGCGTCTGTGCTTACCTCCAGGCTTCCTTTCTTCTCCTCTCTGCTAAGGTCCGCGGATCCATTACAATGGGGACTTCAGCTCGGGGACAGCACCAGAGCTGTCAGCCAGCGGCAGCAGGGGAAGTGCCCTCCCCGTGCCGATCCCCTCCAGCCAGGACCGCTCCATCCTACTCGTCTGAGTCACAGGCTGCTTGTGGATTTTGGTGGGGGAAAGGGGACAATCACCACCTCTCCTAGGGCGGGGAGTGGAAAACTTCATTTCCAAACCAGTGTGAGYCTCTGGCTATTAATTTCCACCCCGCTCCGGTGGATCTGTTTGCCTTATACAAGGGCCAAACCCCTAGACCTCGTTACTCAAAGGAAACCTCCGGATGAAGCACAGATACGTTTTTCTAAGCTCCAGGCTCAGATCCACAGATCCCCTTCAGCGGGACTGGTACGTTCCTGCGCCTCTAGGGCAGGACGCAGGACTGGTTTTTAAACAGGAGAATGGGGGGGCCAGTATTTATCCTTCTCCTTTTTCCCTTGCACTCAGGGACTGCAGACCTCTGTCCAAAAAAATAAAGGAAGAAAGGAGAAAAAAAAAAAAAAGGGCGAAAGGCCTGGATCACCCAGAGTTGGATGGGGGGTGGGCCTGCACACCAGTGGCCGCAGCACAGGGAGGAGACGCCTGTCTAGCAGGGACCGCGTCTGCGCTCCCACCCACCGCACGCCCAGCCAAGGCAAGGTCACTCCTCGGAACACACGTAGCCGCTCGTGAAGGCAACGCGTCCCCCAGAGGGAATCCCGGCAGGCGGGACGGGAAGGAGCGAGCAGAGCGCGTTCGTTTAGCTGCGAACGGGCTGCCCTGAGCTGCCGGAGGGGAAAGGAGAAGGCAGAGCTTGCCTTTGCCTCCTGCTTCTCCCCAGCTCCACCCCCGGCCATCCAGGAGCAGATACCGCAACAGCTCGCACAAGAAACGTTCCCTGGGATGGAGCTGGGGTCGGGCAGCTGACAAACCTCGCTCTCCTCCCTCACGAGAGGCTCTGGAGCTGAAGGACTGATCACCGACGGAAGGGGCTGGAAGGAACCTCAGAGGGAGGGCACCCCTCTGCTGCCCTGAGCAGCGAGCGGGCTGATGCACCCAGCGCAGTGGATCTGTGGACCTTTGCGTGGCACAGAAACTCCCCTCTTCCCCCTCTTTACTTGGCTTGAGGGTCCTCTCGCTTCCCCTCCTCCTCACGACCCGGCTGCTCGCKCGGCTCCTACCGGCCACAGAGACCGTCAGGGAGACGCGGCCGCTGCAGCGACGCTCGTGACGTCCGTCCACCGCTAAACCGAACTGGGGAGGACTGAACTAACGGCCAGGGCCGCTGTCGAAAGCYGGCACAACGCGCTCCCAGGCCAGCGCACCAGCCACCCTCCCCGATCCTGCCGGGCACAGCGGTGCTTCCCTCCGCCAGGCCCCGGGAAAACCTGGCGTTATCAGAAGGCTCAGGGCAAACCCCAGCCMGTCTTTACCCATCGAGATGACGGCCTCATAGTTGCCTTTCATGATGTGCCTGTAAAGCTCCTTCTGCCACTCGTTCAAGCTCTTCCACTCCTCCTCAGAGAAGTTAAACGAAGCGTCGTTGAACGCCACGGGGACCTGCAATTCGAAGCATCACGCGCTCAGACGTTTCGCTTYTCGTTAAAGAAAACACGCGGGGACGTTTTCTCACTCAAACTCCTCAAGCGCCGCGCGGGACGGCTCCAGGCCCGCTCCCTCCCACGCGCCTCGCTCGGCCCCCGCGCCCGGCTCAGGCAGCTTCACCCCCGCCTGCAGGGGACACGGCGGGGTTCTCCCTCGTCGCCTGCCCGCACCTCGCCCCCTGCTCTGCCCCCTCGCGCTGCRGGGGGTGTGTGGGGGGGCACAGCCTCTCTTCCCGCTTCATTTTTGATGTGGTTCTGCCGGAATTGCCTCTGACGAGGAGCTGGGCGGAGGTTACCAACGCCAGGCGGGCACACAGGGCTGAGCCACGCGATTCCCCGTGGCTCAAACGCGGCTCCAGCCACGCTAAGGAGTCTGTGACCCCGCACAGAGCGGCCGGCGCGTTTCGGCGAGGATCACACAATTAACACAAAGGGACCCGTGCCGGTGCTTCTCGCCGAGCGCTAAAGGAAGGACACGGCTGCAGGGAAGCCGTGTCCCGCTCAGCACCGCAGCTGCCCTGAAACGGGGCTGCGAATACAGGGGACGCGCGGGACAACCCCGTTTCAAAGACGGAGCGGAGGACCGTTACCTTGGGGACCTCCCCCTTCGCCCCGGGGGGCAGCCGCAGGATCCAGAAGTTCCTGTTCTTCAGCAGGTTCTCCATGTTCTCCAGCCTCTTCTGCAGCTGCCCGTACTCCTGGATGAGGGTGCCCAGCGCCGTCCACTTGCTCTCCAGCTGGTTCCCGAACTCCACCGCCGTTTTCTCGCAGCCGATCAGTTTGGTTTCCGCCATCCTCATCCTCCCCTCCAGGTTCATCAGCTGGGCGGCCTGGGCGTCCACCTTCCTGTCCACGGCCTGGATCTCGGTGACCAGCGTCAGGGAGATCTCGGCGGCCGGCAGCTCGGCCTCCCCGGCGGGGCCCTGCTCGGGGGCGGGCAGGGGCTGCTCCAGGGCCAGCTCCTGGGACTCCATCTCCCACTCCAGGTCCTGCGGGGACACGGACAGGCCCGTGGGCTCCGCCGCCCGAGCGAGGCGGCACACCCCCGGGCCGACCTCCGGGCGGCTGCGGGGTGAACGGGGCTCCGGGGGGGGCCCGCACCGGTGCCGCGAACCCTCGGGCCCGGCCGCCGCCGGG
>JASVER010000214.1:588294-610266 GCA_030449065.1 Oceanodroma leucorhoa
CAGGGGCAGCCGGGGAATTGCATCCGCCTCCTCCGGGCTTCGCGGCAGCGGGCGGGGGGAGCGGCGCCGAGCGCGGAGCACTGCCGCCTACCGGCACCGGCAGCGCCGGCCGCCCCGCCACCGGCACCGGGCCCCGCCGCCGGGGTGAGCACCGGCACGGGCATCGGCACGGGTTTGGGCACYGGTACCGGCACCGAGCCCCGGCTCTGCTGTCCGCACTGGCACGGGCACCGGCACTGATACGGGCACCGGCACGGGCACCGGCACCGAGCCCTGGCACCGGTATCAGCATTGGCACCGGCACCAGTATCAGCACTGGCACCGAGCCCCGGCACCGGGATTGGCATCAGCACCAGTGTCAGGATCGACATCAGCACTGGCATCAGCACTGAGCGCTGGCACCRGTATCAGCATCGGGACCAGCATCASCATYGGGACCAGCRTCAGCACCCGCACCGGCACTGGTACCAGCACCAAGCCCCGGCACCAGTATTGGCATTGGCAATGGTGTCAGGATCAACACTGGCACCAGCATCAGCACCAGCACTGGCACCATTCTCTGCATCGGCACCAGCACCAACACCAGTATCAGCACCGAGCCCTGGCCCCGGCACCAGCACCGGCCCCAGCACTGGCCCCAGCACCAGTATTGGCACCGGCACTGAGCCCGGTGGGTGCCCTGAGCCCAAAGCCCCCGGGCTGCCCCGCTCAGCCGGGCACCGCATCCCCGCCGGCACCCCAGGGTCACAGCCCCGCAGGCGGCAGGTTGGGATGGGGAAGGGGGTGTCTCTCCCCCCCACCCTTGGGCTGTGCTGCTGGGACCCCCCTTCTCCCTCCAGCAAACACCCGGTGACACCGGAGGGCCGTGAGCCCAGGCTGCGGGGTGAGCGTCTGGTGTGGGGAGGGGAGCACCCGGTCACCCACACTGGGACCCCCGGCCTGGCCAGAGATGGATGGGACACCCTCGTGCAGGGATGTACGGGGCTTRGGGGACCCCCTTCGTGCGCTCGCCCCAACCCCGGGACCCTTCGGTCTAACAGCGCCGGGAGCTGGTGTCRGTGGGAGACCGGGGAAAAGCGTTAGTCCTGTCTTCATGGAAACCTCCCRGGAAAAGCTCCTCCGGCACCTTGGTGCTCCAGGGTCCGTACGGGTGGGCCACGGCAGGGGGTCCCCTCTGCCGGACACGGACCGGGGTGGCCCCAGCCTCCGGGCAGAGAGGGCAGTGGGACGAGAAGGGTTAACGGGCTGAGCAGGCATCACGGGAGCCTGAGCAGCCATTTCGCTTGAGGATGCCATCGCTCCGGCGACCCCTCCAGCGCTGCGTCCCCCGGCTGGGGCACCTGAAGCTCCCTAAAGCCCCCGTACCCCTGCCCCATGGACCCAGCGCCCCGGGGGCTCCCGCAGCCGTCGCCCTCCCGGCCCCCCGGGGCCGAGACGGGGCTGCTGGCACCCACCGGTGCCCGGGGCAGGATGAGAGCTCTCCGGCTCCCGCCCCGGGCTGGGGGACGAGGGTGTCCCCTGGGACCGGGGGTACAGACTCAGCCCAAGGTGTGATGCCCCACGGGGGCCGGGGAGCTCCGAGGCCGGGGACAGGGACCCCAAAGGGAACCGCTTAAGCGTTTTTTTGGGGAGCTCGTTCTCTGTGCAATTAAGGGGAGGGGATGGGAAACGATGGTTTTCGGCAAAATAAAAAAAAACGGGCTCAGGCGCGCAGAGCTGCCGCCCGGCCAGCGCTGCCCTCTCCGCCCCAGCCCCAAAGGCGCCGGGATTCATCTGCATCCCCCCACCGGGCGCCGGGCTCGGCATGCAGCCCCTCCGGCACGGCTGCGGGGGACCGGGGGGGCTCCAGGGGAGGGCGTTTGGTGGAGGGGACCAGCAGACAGACACGGCAGTCACGTAAGCCCCCTTTCTTTGGGAAACCAGCAAATAATGGCGGTTTACTGTTTGTTTTTTTTTCACTCCGCACCATCCCCTCGCACCCAGCACTCCTTCCAGTGGGAAGGAGCCAGCTCCTGCCAAAGGGCACGGCTGTCCCTGCCGGGTGGGGACGGGGACCGGCCACCAGCTCCGGGCGGCAGGTCCTTGCCCGCGGGGAGCCGGCTCGGCGATGACCACGTGCGAAACGGACACCTCAACGTACAGGAGACAACGGGGACGCAGGCGGTCACTGTGGCCAGCAGTGGTTTTGACCATAAAAAAAAATAAATAAAAATGTGGCTCCATAAAATCTGCTCCGAGCTGTTCAGGATCGGTGACCCTCGGAGCCCAGGGCACAAACCCGGGCCCTTTGGGTGGTGGGYGAGAGGACCCGCGGCGTCACTGCTGCCGGTCCCCGGGGGTGCTGAGATCCCTCCCTGCCTGCAGCGGGTCTGTCTCTCTTGCCTCCCCTCYGAGCTTCCCCTGCTGCGTTTAAGGACACCCACCAGGCACGGCCACCGCYGCCACCGCCACTGAGGGCACGGGACCAAAAAGGCTCCCTGGACCCCGCAGAGGGACGGTGCTTGGGCACCCAGCACCCCATGCCCGCGGCGGCGAGCCCCTCGTTTTAACTTCCCCTCCCACGAGACCTCTGGCCGGCCCGTGGTTTTGGTGAGGTTTGAGGTTACGGCTGCTCCCATCCTGGTTAAATCGAGAGCCAGGCAGCGGCGGCAGCGCTGCCCACGACGGCTCACCCCGCTCAGGGACCCCCYGCGCCCGGAGCCGGCGCTGAGCCAGCGCTCGTCCGCTGCTGGAGCAGACCCGGAGTTCCCGTGCTGGGGACACTGGGAAGAAAAGTAAAATATCTGCTGGGACCTGGGGGTTTCTTTTTCTCAGCCATGGCTTCAGCTGGTGGCAGCTCAGGCAGGGTTTGCTTGTTTTATCCCTGGGATTTTTCATATGGCTCTTACCACGCAGGTAATATTTCCCAGGAATGCCAAGCCCGCCCAGGGGAAGCTTGGATCACCCAGGACAGCGGTTGCTGGAGACCCCGGCTCTTTGCRGCGGTGGGGAATTAAAAGCGTGGTCCGACGCGGGGGCTTTGCCCCCTCAGGAGGARTGAGGGGTGCTGGGGGCCAGGAGCATCCCGTGGGATCCAGCGGTTGGGTGATGGAGGAATCGCTCCCCTCTGTGCGGACAGAGCTGCACCCCAGCCCGGGGGGGGAATCTCGCTTGCCGGCACTCCTGGGGGGCCGGGAGCGGTGCAGGACGCCTGGGCCGTGACGCTCGGGATGCTCCGGCGCGGGACGCGGCGTCTCCAGGAATGGGTGAGTTTTGCCCGTTTTGGGGCCGACAGCTCAAGAGCTGCCCACTTGCGGCCCCAGACCCGGGGCTCCCTCGCGGCGGACGCTGCACCCCCACAGCCCGCCCGCGCCGCCGCTCGCTCCCCGATGGCCCCCCSGGCACAAGGTCCCACACGGATGCGGCTCCACAAGACCAGCGGCAGCAGGTCAGGCCCAAGATCCAGCTGGGCTCGGACCTGGCCCAGGAGCGGCTCAGGMATCGCCCAGGAAGGGCCTCAGAGCCCAGGGAGGGGGCAGGATTGATGCTGGAGCCCCCCCCCACACCCTGCAGCTCCAGGACATCCTGAGCCCGAAGCGGCATCTCTATATTTAAGAGTTTCTATCAATTTTTTTTTCTTCTGGGAATTCCTCCAGCGGGTTCTGGACCAGCGTGAAGCCCCTGCACCCGCAGCATCTTGCTGCGCGGGGGGCACCAGCGGAACCAGCCGCCGCGGGAGGAACCATCGCCTTCCCTTCGCTCTGAACCCGCCGCTCGCCGGTTCCGCTTGGCGTCTCCCCGGCACCCTCCGCCAAACCCTTTCCAGTTCCGCCTCCAAACTGGGGCAACGGGAAGCGCCTGGGGTATGCAACGCGTGGGCGCAGCCTGGATCCGCTTGGAATAGAATAGAAATGAAATTCTGCACAATAAACAAGATAAGGTCAAACCCACAGGAAAGCAGATGGAGCTTTCTGGGAAAGGGGCTCTTTTTTGGATTGCTGTTACTAAAGAGCCACATCGAGAAGGGAAGACAATCCCTCCCCAGAAAGTGCTTGTACAAGACCTCAGTTTCTGTAGTTTTGTGTTTATTTGCATCACGGCAGCACCCGCAACCCACGAGGCACCGATCGAAGATGCAAGACGAGACCCTTCATCTGACGGGGTAAGTGGAGAGAGAGACAAGTACAGAGAAACTTTCGAAAGAAATAACCTTTTATCAACACTAATCATGAAATGCCAGACCTCTTGGTTTGCAAACCGAAGAGAACAGAACGCAGAGGACACTTCAGACGGAATCCACAAAGCATCGTTAAAACAGAAAGGGCAGAAAAGGCTCACGTGCTGCATCCCGCCCTTGTTTGTACCGTTTGGAGAACTTAAGGCCTCTTAAAACTAAAAATGTTTTATTCTCAGACGTGTTTCTGTCACCGCTACTCCTGACAAGGTGGTACATAGCAGGGAGAGCTTTACATTTGCAGATTAAACATGACCTAAAGCTTTTAAAAAACAAACAAATAAATAAATGTGTTGGAAATTCTCTTCAAAGAAAACCCACCTTGCTAAAGATCTGACTTTTTTCCCTCTGACTGCACAAACTCTTGGGCTTGTATTTCCCAATGCGTGAACATTATTTCTCAAGGCAAGCACACAGATTCTCAGCTTAGGTTTCTTATTAAATAACATAAGTCTATGAAAAACCCTTACTCTCCCTGTTACAAGAGAATTAAAACAAAGTTTCCCTCCCAGAGGGGAATCGAGAGAATCTCGCGACTCTGTGAAAAGACTTGGCCGAGGAACGGCGAGTTTCTACATCCCTCCCGCTCCCTTCCCACCTCAGCTTCCCAAGTGCCCCAGCAGACCCCACCAGAGGATGACCCGATTTTTTACCCCACTTCCCTCAAGTTTGTCCTGTTCTCCCTCAGCCTAAGCTTTGCACGGGGATAACTGTATCGCGCTGCGCTTTCTGACGCTTACCGCACGCTACTCGTTTTTTTCTTTTTTTAAATTTAAGCGGCGCATCCGTTGTGCAGGTTATTTAGGTGCGGTGACACGGGGGACAGCGCTGCATCGTAACACAAGACACCCGAAGAGATGCGCTGTAAAAGCGGGCCCGCGGGAGGGCATCGTACCGCTCGGGTCTCCTCGAAAAGGGGCTGCTTCGCTCTCGGGGACCTGCTCCTGGGACATAGAAGGAACAGAAATGCCCCGAGTAACCTCTGCGCGTTTCTCGTCCCCTAGCACTGGGCATAAATCTTTGCTGGTTTACGATTTAGTGTTATTCTTCCATGGAGACTGGAAAAAACAGTGTTTAAATATAGCTTCAGAAAAAACTGTTTTTGAAGTTTATAACAGTATAACGGCAACACGTGGAGGGAACAATTATTCTCGCACATAAACGATTTGTTTAATCATTCTGGGCTAAGCCGAGGCTCAATCAAGGCGGAACTCCTACCAGCCTCGGTGGAATGGGAAGGAGGGTCTATATTAGAAACAAAACCAACAAAACTCATCCTTTTTTAAGCTGAATCTCCATACTCTGCACTTTTTGTACCCTAAGCAGAGAGCACCTCCCCGAGCCGGCGCAGGGAGACACTGTAAGAAGTCGCATTTCTCCGCGTTTCAGGCGAGAGGGTCGGGATGTCGGGAGAAATCCGCCTGCCGCACCCGAGCCCTTCTGCTTACAGGCGCAAGGAAACGGAGGCAGAMGTTTTCACCAAATCGCGGGGACAGCGGCTCCTCCCGGTTCTCCTGGACACCAGTCGTTCCAGTACGGTCCGGCTCCGCACCTCCCCCGCAGGCCTGAGCCTTCAGACGGGCGCAGGGAAYGTGCTTGACAGCGGCCGCGACTCCGCTCCGCCGGGCGCCCTCGCCGTGCCCACCGCTAACCCCAGGAGCTCACCCTCCSACGCTCCCCACGCCGGAGACGCCTATTTATTGATTACTGAACCTCTCCAACCTTTTTTGCTTAATTTTGTCGCCTAAGATTGGTTCAGCGTCTCGAGCAAGTGAAACACAGTCGTCATTTCGGAGAGCCAATGCGGGGCTTTGTGTCTCCAACTCCACTTAATCTCTGCCTCCACTGAGACCTCTCAGCAAGGTGATTATTTGTATTTCGGCGCGTACACCCTCAGATGTCAGCGCCCGTCTCTGCCGGGTGGGATGCTCCTTAGCGCTGTGCTTGCCAGCGGGGGAAGGAGGCAGAGCTTCCTACGTGAGGATCCCGGATTTACTTTCAGCCGCGGAACGAACCGCCGCAGGCGTGCGACCGCACGCCAGATTSAGCCCCGCTGTTCCCGGCGTTCTTCCGCCGTTTCACAGAGGGAACGGCAGCTTTGGTCGGACGGCGTTTTACACTCGCCTTGCTCCAAAGAATCCTCAGTCGGGAGCACAGAGCGTACTTGTGACACTAAGGCATTAAGCTGCATGGGAGAAGAATAAACGAAAAGCTGTCCCCGGGGCGATTGTGAGAAGGAAATAATGAGAAGCCGGTGATAAGGGAGTTCTCTGGACATTACTCACATATTTGGGATGGGCAGGGGTCCCTCGGGGCCAAGCGTATTCCCCCAGTCCCCTTCAGGGGTTATCGAACTCCAGCACAGCACCAGCTGCTCCTTGCTCTCCTGCTCCTCACGGGAGGCCGAGGACACCGACTTCGCCCACGGGCTCACCGCAAAGCAGGTGCCCGAACCGGAGGTAACGCGACTTTTTCACTCTCTGCACTCAACTGGAATAAGCAAAAATGCTGAATATCACCAGCCTGCGGAGAGAAGACGTGTGATCTACAAACGCTGTCTCTGCAGGACCCCCCTCCCGTCTGCCGGCCTGGGCCCTCTCGCTGAAGCCACTGCTCTCGGTTTAGTTTAGAGAGTAACGCTACCTGCGCTTTGCACAAACGCTAGGAATATACCCCTGCTCTTTTCCAGAATCTCAGAAATTAAACCGGCATCTCGCCCCCAGTTAATAGGTGTTTGAAGCAACTGATTGTGGTCGTTATTTCCCTGCGACAGCGCTTTCGCTGCCACCGCTGCTGTCCTGTGACTGTCACTGCTGAACTAACTTTTTTTCTTTGGTTGCTATTTTTGCATCAAAYCCAACCATCCCCCTTAGCCCACGCCCTTAGGAGCTCCACCTTCTGCTTACAGCTCTGCGGACAATCCCGTTCCGATCGTGACGTTTTCTCAGTCTTCTCATACCTGAAAATCTCGCCGCATTTCTCTGCGTTAATACAGACATTCTCCAGCACGCGCTGTTCGGTGCGCCAGAAGGGCTTATTAATAATGCTTTTGGTAGAGCCAACGCTTCTCTGTGCAACTCCTCCTCCCAGAYATGAATCATCTAGTCGCTAATGAAAATCAGCTCCAAATCAATGACCATTAGGCTGGCACCAGCCAGATGCCTTTCACGCTTGAACTTGCTTCCGTTTAGTAAAACCGTCTTATCCTAAAGCTTCCCCTATAATCAATATATAACTATAAGCCATCATGTCTGTACGGAGAGGGATTTTTTGATAACCGAATAGAAAATCTATCCCAGGAAAGCCTCTGGCACACCGATTACATGTATATGTTATGAGTTCGCAAGTGATTAGTGAGCCTCGATTTTTCTATAAAACTTTTTTCACATTCCGTACACTTGTAAGGCCTCTCCGCTGCGTGAGTTCTCTGGTGTCGGACCACGCCTGCATAGCGACCAAAGCTTTTACCGCAGTCTGTGCATATGTACGACGACACCTGATTCTTTCTGGTGTGAATTTGCTTATGTTTCAGAAGATCAATTTTCAATTTAAAAGCCTTCTGACATTCTGCACACAGATACAGTCTTTCTCCTGCATGGGTTTGCTGATAAAAAAGGATCCCTTTGAATTCATTAGCTCCTCCTTCCTCAAGAGAGCTGTTAGCTCTTCTGCTTCCCCTGGGATTCTCCTGATCTGCTGCTGAATTCTGACGATTCTCAGACGTTACCCCCTTGTGCGAAATTTGGCAAGTCAGGTCTCGGGATCCTCCCGAGAATGATTCATGCAGGTCAGTGTTTTCCGAACTCCTTGCGTGACTCTGCAACTGGGATCTGACCGCCGCACCACCGCAGCCTGCAACAGAAAGATTCCAAACGTCCCCTTTACGTGACGTGATCTAACGTAAATCTCCAAAGAACAACAATTCCTGATTCGCCGTGGCTACGTCCACACAAAGAAAACAAGCTTTGGGTAAAAAAGCAGGGACGCACTAGAATCCCCCCCCCCTCTAACTCTGCAAGCCCGTGCAGTTTCGACGTGTCGCCAATTTAATTCCTGACGCGACTCAGACCACCACATACCTGCGCTAAGACTTGCAGGAACCTCCCTTTCCTCGAAATCCTGCTGATCCTTGACATGCAGCGCTTCTCGTGCCTGGATATTGCTTTTGGGAACAGGACAGTCTGCACAAAGAACAGAACATGGAAATGGTGGTTATTATTTTCCTCCGATTTTCTCCCCATTGTTACAAAGGTATTTCCTAACCTACTTTAATCACACCGACGTAGGCAAAGGATGCGCTGCACAAAGACCAGTGCCGAAGATAGCTTTCTGTCAGCCCCGTTCACTTCACCTCGCTGAGCCCTGTAGTTTACTTATGCCCCTTTTCTGTAACGTGACTCATTTCTGTTAATTTACATGAAAAATACCGCCTTTTGCTTTCTCAAAGAACAACAATTTTCTAGTTGTTCCTAGAACTATAAGAAAAGACTTTGCGATGCTGTTTTCTAGCAAATACCTGCATAACCCACTGCCCCTTTTACTCCGGGGAAGGGTCCAACGAGGAGGTAAGAGCAAACGCAGCTGCTCTGGCATCCAGAGAGGGCGGYTGGGAAGCAGGCGAGCAATATTTTGTTTTCCAATTTTTAAAATATTCCAGAAATTATTTCCAAAAGGTTGAGAAGTGAAATGTTCAGAAGCGGAAGGTCTCAAATTGATTCCAGCCATAAAAGCGTAATTCAGCCGCCTGGTGCTGTGTGTTAGGATCCAGCCCTAACTGTCTTTCTGAACTTATTTCCCCCAGCTAATCCCCYCTCATGCAATGCACAGCACATACTTCTTTAACAGATCAGAGCTGTACAAAAAACAGAGGCAGCYGTCTGCAGACTCTAGCTCCTCTACTGTAAAAAATAGAAAGTACGTAAAGAATAAAAAAAAAAAAGGTGGATTTGCATTGTCTCATTATTTTGTGAAATTTCCAATTTGAAAGCGCAGAAGCAGCAGCAGAATGAGGTCGGGCTAAATCAGCCTCTCTCAAACAGAACCGAGGAGTGTCACCAAGCGCAAACTAGAGTATGTGACAACCGAGGCTCCTGCGGGTCACAGCACTTCTCTGCCTCCCGTCCACAGGACRAGTAAAAGCACCTTTAGCCCCTAATTACAGCAGGTTCTTCTTCTATTAATCCAGGGAATCAYCCGAGCGCTGAGGAGCCAGTGGAAGCTGACCTCTTCAGATTTAAAGAAAAAATGACTTCAAACAAATGTGTAGTTGGGCACTTAAAACTRACCAATAAGACTTCTTCGTTTTCTGGGGCACCATTCATGTTATTTAACTATTTCTGCATCGAAATAATTCAACAGCCTTCAGTGAATCACAAAAACCAACATACGTCAGGATTTGGGGATGGTGAAAATCCTCACGACTTAACTACAATTAACAAGCCCGCCGAATTCATCACAGCGTACGTCATGGCAGCTCCTGAGCTTGCGTATCTAAACCCTTCCCACTCTCCTTTGCTCGTGCTTCCGTCGGCGCGTGCAGTGCCGGGCACCCTCAGAGGCGCTAACCCCCTGCCACTCGCTGTCCTGCCGGACCACGCGGACAAGGCGTCACCTACGCGCACGGACCGAGCGCCTGACACCGACAGAGCGCAGGGAGGCGTTAGAAAAGAGRCTGGCCTGCAGCCTTTAAAGAAACGATTGCGGCGCTTATCTTCTCTCATAAAGAATCAGAAGTATCTAAAGATTAATCCACGAGAAATCAAAGCATTTGAGGAGCGACTGTGAGACAAGAGCCGGGACAGAAACAGCAGAGATCTGTTCGCCTTCAGCGAGGGAGGGAAAACAAACCCTTACCCAACGTGGTTAAAGAGCCGTAATTCTCCTTTATCACTTGCTTGTAAAGCGCTTTCTGCCGATCTTCCAGGTCCTTCCCCTCACGCGCTGCAGCACTATCGAACGTCCCAGGGACCTAAACCGAAGCGTTCCACAGTCAGAGCCATCGGAGAGTCACACCCCCCGAAAACCTCCTTTGTCAAACACCGTTAAACAAGCGGTCACCAGCCAACTGCTCCCACCGACGCCCAGGTTACCTACAGCCAGCTCRCTAATTAGGGACTTTATATGCAAATCTTCTACCTTTATTCCAGAGTGTATTTTAAATAAGCCCTGAGGCAGTGCCRCCGCCTGTCCGATCTGGCTGTGAGAGTTCTTCCCTAATAATAAAAGTTAACACAAGCAAAAAATTAAGCCCTACGAATACTGGGAGATGAATACTGCTTTTTTGGCAACGTACACGTACATACTGTGTACGTACCTTGTGTCTGTACTTTCTATCTGGAGTACCAGGTTTCTACTTTGAATATGCTTGCCTTTGAATATGCTTTTTAACCTTTACCTAAAAAAAAMCCCTAGGCCTTTTTACACTTTTTGAATTTGCCTTTTAGCCTAAYGCACACCTCACCGGTTCAGGAGCTTTGCAGCTTGCACCACGTATAAACCCAACCGTACAAAYCCGCCGCCAGGAGAAAGAATTAAGTTTCATAAATTTGTCGCTAGATGGGATCGCAATCTAAATTAAATACAGAGGGGAGAAGGTCGAGCGGAAGGTAAGCCTTTGTCTCGGCCCCAGACGCCCACACCGCAGGCACCGTGCCACCAGCAAATCATCTCGGTGACTCTAAAGGGAATTTCTCCAAGCGCGAGGACTGTCATGTACAAATCCRGGTCTGCGGGGAGCGGATCCACTGTACAATGAAGCGAGACGCATTTCCAACAAACAGCAGACGTTCCCCCTAACATTTAGGCACCAAATTGGAATTYGAGCACAAGGAGCACCAAGATGCCTTTAATTTCCCCAGTCACCGACCTCCCGGTGCCACCTCCACGCTCCCCAACGCCAGGGAGAAAAACGAAACCCGCTGCGTCGCCGGCAGCGTTTTTCTGCCACGCAGCGTTTCACCTACTGCGGCTTCCGTGAAGGGCTTTACGTGCAAATCTGCCTTTAATTTAACGGAAGTAAAYAGAATAGCAAACATCTTAATTACCCTGGAGTGCTCAGGATTCCGGATTCGTTTTCGAGTTTTATTACTYATCCCACCACAGAAACTTTGGGGTGTGCCAACGAGCCAGTTTCCGTCTTCACCCAAAATGAATTTTTTGGGAACAGCTTCTTTCAGCAGACRTCTGTTTTTTCCAGTTTTTAAGGGGTCAGTTTCAAAAGAACTGTCCTCAAAATGGTTCGAACACAGTCGCTGATACTTGGAAGGAGTTCCTATGTCCCAGCCCAAGTTGTGAATCCACTGCTTCAAGAGAGGTTTATTTTSTAAGGGAAAGCCATAGAAAGTAACGGTACTGTTCTTGTACGCCCCGCTGGTGGCATTTTGACAGTTCAGTGCCGCGCAATAAACCATCGTAAAATGAGAAACAGGAACAAATCCAAAAATAATGTGCCAGGAAGAGGGTTTAAAGAGTTTCTTATCAACTTCAGTATTAAATGGGCCTAAACTTCTCAAGAAAAAACACGGTGTTGAAAGACAGAAAGAGCTGAGGTCACGAAGTGAAACACGGTGCCGAACTTCGCTGCCAGAGACACGGAGCTCACCACAGCGGATGCCTGCGGCACACGGAGAGCAGGAGCCAGGTCCCCTTTCACAGCACGCGGCTTCCCTGCTTCAAAGCAGCAGCATACAATCTGGAAGGCAAAAATCTTTAAAATCAGCTTACCRGACCATTACTATGCAAATTTACGTTTCAAGTAACTTCTGCTATGCACGCRTATATAGGCACTTCACTAATTTGCGTATCCATGAGGAATCCTCCCACGCTCCACAACAAAGCTTATTACACAGTTATTCAGAAGGCAGCAACAAAAGGGYGAGAGCCAAATAACTTCCAAAAAATGACAACTTGGGTTTACACGTGGGGCCTGAACAAGGACTTCCCCACGGTATGGGCTGCGTGCTGGAGAGGGCGAGTCTCGGGGACGTCAGCTGGAGAGGAGATCTTTGGACAGGCGCATCGAAAAGAGGAGAAAACCACAAAGAGGCACTGTTAGAAAAGGCTGATGATAGAAATCGCCTGGGCATGCACCCGCAAAAAGTGCGCCCAGGAAGAGAGAGGGCTCCGCAGAGCACACAGGGAACGTTTCTGGAAACCAGCGTAGCCCAGACCTCATGCTAACAACTACCCTCGCCATCGCGTAGCTTCTGGGAACACCTACGGTGTGTGACCCATTCCCGGTGTGTGACCCATTCCCGCATCACATGTAGGAGGAAACCGGGCACCCCTGCCCCGGGGCCTCCTGCCAAGGCGGCGTCCTGCTGCGGACCCCCTCGCTACCCCCTCCCGTGCGCCGGTGGGCAGCGGGGCAGGAGGGGGCGGTTACTTCCCCCRGGGCCGACACCCGAGCGCCGTCACGCTGACTCCGTAGGACGACAGGGCACCSCTCACTCTTCCCGCGGCACCGAGAGCGGCAGCCCCGCTGCCATCCTCCCCGGGCCTCCACCTCCCCCCCACGCCCCACAGCTGCGGGAGGGAGCCCGGAGCAGCGCTCCCCTCCCCGCGCTGCGGGGCCCGCGGGGCACTCCCGGGGCAGCGCCCCGAGGGAACGCGGCCATGCACCCCCCGGGAAGGCAGGACACGGCCCGCGGGGGTCTGCGGCGCCTATTCCGGCGGCCGGGCCCACGGGCCTCCCCCGGCCCGGGCACAGGCCTCTCCCCCGGCCCGGCCCCGCGGCGGGCACAGGCCTCTCCCGCGGCCCGGGCCCCCGCTCCCCCCCTCACCGCCCCACACCACGGGTGCCGAGGGGGACGCGGGCCGCCCCTCGGGGACCCCGCACCCCGGGGCACGGCCCTGCCTCCGCAGGGCGTTGGCGGGAGGCCCCGAGCGCCGCCGGCCGCTCACCGCCCCCGGGCCGCCATCTTCCTCCGCGGCGCCACGCCCCTCGCCCGGGCAGCAGCCAATGGGACGGRGCGCCGGCCGCCACGCGCTGCCAGCCTTGGGTGGGGTGGGCCGGACCACATCCCCATGCCATTGGTTGGCCGCCGCTTGCCCCGCCCTCCCATTGGCGCGCGCTGCCCCGCGACAGCCAATCACCACGGGCACGTGCGGCGCGGCCTCCACGGGGAGGGCCGGGCGGGCACGTTCRTTCCCATTGGCCAGCACACGAAGAAACAGGACGCTGATTGGAGGAGGCAAGCGCGACCTGACGGGGAGGGAGGCGGGGATTAGGAGCCCGCGCCTYTTCGTTGCCATAGCAACGGCGGAGCGGCGGCGGCCGGAGCGGGGCCGGGCCTGAGGCGCTTCCCGCCGCGGCGGGGCCTGGGCGGGGGAGCGGGGCGCGGAGGCGCCCTCCCCCGGCAAACGCAGGGGGCGGCTCCCGGGAAGCGGCTCCGCGGCGAAGCTCCGGCYGCCCGCAGCAGGAGGGGGCGCAGGCCCGGGGCCTCCTCACGGAGGACCGGCGGCGGGAAGGGGGATGCGCGGCCCCAGCTCCGCACGGCCTCGGCCCGGGGATGGGGGCACGTTCGGAGTGCCGCCCGGCGGGAGGGCAGGCTGGCCCCGGGGCCGGGCCCCATCCCGGCCTGAAGAGAAACCCGCCGTTCCCCTCCTCCCTTTATTTCCGCCTCTTCTAAAGCACAAATTTGCCCCGAAAAGGGGGCTTGGGGGGCGGCTGCCCCAGAGTTCCTCCTCTTGCTCCAGCCTTGATCATCTTTCCTCCTCCCCCCGCAGAACGACGGTCACGTCCCGCCTGTGCGGAGGGAGAGGCGACTCAGATTCGTAAATTCCCGCTGTGTGGATTAAGGATTACGAACTCAAGGTCCGTACGTAAGCCAAGACTTCTGTTCCATAGCCAGGCTCGTTGGTAAATCTTTGGGGAGCAGAGAAGCTTATTGCTCGCCACTGCTGGGGGGGTTTATGCCCTGCGTTCCTTACTCGAAAAGGGTAAAAGAATAAAGGAAAGARAGAAAAAGGGATCACCGGTCCGGGTTCCAGCGTCGGTCCAGCCAAAGGGGGTCACTGCCTTGTAGGAGCGCCCGTCCAGAAGCCTCACCCCGTGGCACTTGCTGTGCCCCGTTTATGTCCGCCGGTCACCCCAAACTGCCCCGCTGCTCCGGGGGCAGTTTCGTGGCCCGCAGAGTTTCGCTTCTATTGGTTCTTGTACGCCCCGTCTTCACTTAAAGTCGCAGCGCCCCTTCTTTTCACTGCGCATATTCGGTGGGGAAGGGCTTTGTTGGGGGGGGGCCCTTCCTGCTGGTGGGTGGGTTTCTTACTATGCTAATTGGGATAGTTCACCCGTAGTTCAAGTAGTTTCTGGCAGTTTTCTTATCTTACTTGTTTCTTCCCCCAAGGCCATGCCCAGTTAACACGCTACAGAGGGTGAATGATGTCTTGTGCTGCATTCCTTTATCTCACCAGAGCCTGCCTGGGACTCACCATCCCCCAGTCTTGCGAGTGCTGGACACATTCCTCGGACGGGCTCAGGGGGTCTCCACCCCCTTCTCTTTTATCAAATTGTGTCTCCTGCCGTTGTCTGCCCCAAACAGTCCTTTGTTCCGGGGGACTGCAAGTTAGCCTCGGGGTTAGCTTGTTTGTTCTTCCATTTGGTCTCCTACAATGACCCAGAGCATTTCTCTAACGATTTTAATTTAAAAAAATGTGACATATGCAGCCAACAAAAAAGCATCCTAACCAAACTTAAGCAGAAACGTGCACGTAAAAAGACTGTTTAACAAAATTTGTCACAACTGTCTRACAGCGAAGGAGCCTGAACCAAAAGGGGCTCTTGCCTGACTCAGCCAGKGCTGCTCCTTCTGTATTTTTTTTCCACGAGGCTCAACGTTGACAACAAGGTGACAAACGATATATCCAGACTCTTTTATTACTAAAAGGAATGAATCGTGTCCTTGCAATGTCACAACACGTCAGACTTTCAACAGCGCTCTCCCCCTTAAGAGACACTGAATATGAGAAAAAATACAGTTTCTGAAGAAGAATGTTTAACGAGCATCTAAATGTTCTGTTTTCATAGGATTTGGARAATTGAACAAACACAGAAGACCTGTTACAACGTGGTAAAGTAAGTGCAACACAACTTTAAGGCTATGCAAAATGAAAATCATATTCCAGGCTTCCCGGTCATTTTACAACTCCAGGTGAGGACCCCAGCCTTCAGGAATCTTCTCGCGGGTTCAGCAGCACGGAGCCCCAGCAGCTCCGTGATTTAACTGTGGGAACAAGCTGCCRCTCAGGCTCTGCTCCCCACTGTCTAGTTGCCACTTCCTGAAGAGGCTTCTTTCAAACAGCCACAGGGTCAACACTTCCTTTCTCAAAGCATTTCACACGAGTGGGTGTTTTCTGATACGGTTTCACTCGTTTAGTGGACAATTAGTAACTTTAATTAAGTTTAATTAGTAGCTTGCTTGTTTTCAGCCCAGTCCCTGGACTCCGGACTCTCAGCAGCCTAGGGATAACATTTCAGATATTCTCCAGCCTGAAGCATTACAAATTGTTCTSTGTGTGGATGTGATTTCTCTCCCGCGTGGATTCACGGCCTGCAGTAACTCTGAGCAGCACAAACTCCCTACACAGCTCCAACATGTCCCCAACAGCTACAGGCACCGGCGACAGCTGTGAAACAGCTCCGCAGACCATCGCAATGCCATCTGYGGAAAACAACCCCCCAACCTTCTCCCTTTGCCAGGGAGGGGGCTCAGGATGGCTGTTCGACAGCCCCTCCTCCCGCCAGGGTCCAGCACAGAGCTGGGGRATCCTGCCACGGCCCTGCCGCCTGCCCAGCAAGGGTGACAGCCAAGCGGGCTGCGAAACCCGCGGCCGGAGGGGATTTTCTATATGGAGTGCATTACAGACCCCCTGATCTCTGCGCAGGGCCAACCCGCCAACGTCAGATGCGTTTCTTGCACGTGACTTTCCTGATGCTTCAGGAGACTCCTCCTGAGCACAAACCTTTTCCTGCAGAGGRGGCACTGGAAAAGCCCCTCTCCCGAGTGCCGGCGCTGGTGGTTTAGAAGGTAATCCTTCCTCCTGTAGCTTTTGTCACACTCGGAGCACTTGTAGGGCCTCTCTCCCGTGTGAGTCATCTGGTGTCTAACGAGCCACGAGTGGCAAACGAAGCTTTTCCCACAGTCGGTGCAAATGTAGGACTTGCCCCTGCCCTGGCTCTGCTGCTGGCTGGCCGGGCTGCCCCTGGGCGCGACGTGCTGCCTGCACCTGGTGCAGGCCTCCGACTTCTCCTGCGGGTGATCCCAGCAGGGGCTGGCTAACGGCTTTTCCGCGGGGAAGTTCTCCTCGCTTTCCGCAGACGGTTGCTCCTCTCCGCCGAGGCCGTTGTGGTCACGAAGCCCGGTTCYGCCCGCGGGGTTTTGTCCACGCTCGGTGTGGGCCGCCAGCTGCGACCCCGCGGGCAGCCCCTCGCAGGAGGCAGGAGCAGCCCCCTGCCCGACGCCTTTCTCACCCGGAGCACACGGCTGCGAGTGCAGCAGATGGAACATCCTTTCGCTGAGACTCTTCTCACAGGTGGGGCCTGGAAACGCCTCCCCTTCTCGGGCTCCCTGGGGAGTCTGAAGATGTTCCTGCTGGCTGGAGTTTYTCTCACAGGTGTTGTACGCGCACAGTCTCTTTTCAACGCTGTTTTCCTGAGCGCTAAAGAAATCTAAGTGCTCACCAAACCCTCGGTCGTACCGAGCGTCACCCCCAAGGCCATTCCTGGTGGTGTTTGTTTCCATCATTTCTGAATTCCACTGACTGTCCCATGTCACTCCGGGGCTAGGATCCTTGGAAAACTTCTCTCCGGGTCTTCCTGGTACCTGTGAGTCACACACCGTGCTTTCAAAGCAATCTGCCGGAGGGTCCCTCTTTGCGTTTTCATCGTGCACTGAAACAGATAGATTTCAGAGTCTTTCAATTAAGGAAGCCGCTTAAGAATATCTCTCCAAGTCTACAGCCAYGTCATGCTAACGGAAAGATGAAGTAAATAAGATGGGAGGCTTTAATACTGAGGGGAAGAGCAAGAACCGGTGTTCCACTGAAACAAAAACTCCAGGAGAATAAAAGGTCTTTTTGCAATTTTTTTTTTAAATCTACGTGAAAATTCACTAATGCAATGTTTCACCTTCACCCKCTCATTCAGATGACTGACGTGTGAGGCCTAAGTTCCCTGACGGAGCGGACACCGTCACACCCCAGTGCTCTCCGCTGCTCTCCAGACACTCCAGCGAGCGTCTAGAGAAGGAAGGGTCCGAGCTGAGGCACCGAAGCCGGCTCAGCGAGTCAGCGTGGGTGCACCCCTTCTCGTACGTGAACCGTYGTCTCTGCAGGCTGGGCTTCTGCGGGGAGACTCTCTCCTGTTCAGAGAGCTGGGAGCAGTGCTGAGTGGAGAGGAAGGCTCTTGCACCTTGTGAGTGATCCCCAGACAGCTCCAGCTCGACGCAGAGGCGTGCCCAGACTGAGAGCTGTCAGTCAGACTGCCTCCCCCTCTCCTGCTTTCCTTGGAAAACGTTTACRACTCTGATAATCCAACCCAAAAAGGCACCTGGTGCCTTAGGTCCTTAGGCACAGATCTAGATTTGCCATCGGACAAAATTGTTCTGCTGACCTGCAAATTTCCTCTTTCTTTAATTACTGTTTCCTGTGACAAATATCCAGTGTTTCATTTTCCAGATCATTTTCACCAATGCTCTTCAGCCCAGCTTTCTAACACTGTGATTTTTCTGTCCCCTGAGACCTGTGACCCTTCCAACACCTGAGAGCTGCTACAGAAAGACCCCGCTGAGCATCATGAAGGACCACGGGCCTCTCGGCAACGCCAGCCAGATAAGTCCAAAGTTACCTGCACCACATAAACATCCTGAGCTCTTATTTCTCCGGCTGTGCTCTGGGACATCAGCACACAAACATGTTACCACAGGCCAAGCTAAAGCGTGAASGTAAAAGGCACCGGTTGCTCTACAGAATTGTCTAAGCACGTCCTCTCACCCCAGTAACTCCAGGTTATGTGTAAGCACAGACGGGACAGTCTGGCACAGAGTCAGCTGGGGAGCCCCCSCTGTGAGCTCTCCCAGAGCAGTCGGAACGGGTCTCCCTCGGGAAGGAGTTAGGTGGAGCTGGTCCAGCCTTACACCAGGGCAATATCCTGGATGACCTTTTTCTGTGGGGCAAAATTGTTCACATYGGCAGTTCCCGGCACACTGAGAATTTATCCCTTCATTTACTCTATAGTAACTTCATCATGTGCCTATGAATGTTTAAATAACTCACATGAAGTRAAGGAATTCCAGGCTACCAACTGATTTCTACACAAAATATTCCTCTGCACCCCCTCCTCCGTTACCACTTGAGAGCTACACTGAGCGGTCCCCGCTTGTGGCCCAAGAGATCATATTTAATATCCCTATCCAAAACTGCACACCCGTTCCCTGAGGTTAGCCCTTGATCCAAAGATGAATCTCCTTCTATTAACTCCACCTCAAGCATGACCCATACTCCAAACACGCTCTGTACAAAAACTCCTCCGAATGAACGTCAGCATGTACATCTCCGAATCACACRTCCTCAAATTGTTTTGCGTTAAAGCTGCCTTCTCTTTTGCTGCAGGATAGGCTTGGGAACACAAAGTCAGGGCTTCACGTTCATCGGTACCAGGTTTAGACACCACCAAACCAGCTGGAAGTACAACCTTGCTCCGTAAGGCCTGAGGACACCCCTGCGCTTGCCTAAACAGAAACCCAAGACAGCGCCTATGACAGTTTTAGGCCAGCTGAAGGAGGAAGGAGCCTCTTCAGCTGACAGAACCTGAAATTTTTGTGAACAAATATTAACTAGCAGACTGAGGTTGGTTCGAGTTCTTTCATGGCTTACATTATAAGGTTGTGAATTTAATATARTCTAAAAAATGCTCTAAATTAGATTTACTGTCCCAGAAATCCCAGATGGAATCCATTACTGACCTGTACTTGAATCTGTAGAGCTTTCTTCTCTCTCCAAGTCTTGTCGTTCCAGGCAGCGTGGCTCCTCCTCTCGTTTAATCCATGATAAAACGTCAGTTGCATAAGTCTGAAATCCTGCTCATCGGGGAGAATTTACACAATTGAGAAACAGCGGAGAAAGACGCAAAGCACGGAAGATTCGGGAATTCACAAAGATAAGTGCTGACAAAGCCTCAGGGARGACATGACAGGAGGAGCCACCTGAGGGGTAATTCCTGCAGTGGGAGTTTTTGCCAGGGAATCCTCACCTGCGTCAGGGTCTCTTGGGAGGTCCTCGCCCTCTGCGCCTGGCAGCTCCCTCGCATACGCCTCTTTGCCTTTTTTGGTCTGACTTGAAGCCTCAGGCTCATAAAACCCTTGCTCTGCTACAGGAGAAAATTCAAGACATGTATCATAACTGCATAAGCTCAGGATTTCACAAGGATGAAACCTGCTCTTGTTTTGTTTTCTGTTTTCCCCCAAGCCAAGCTCCCATAAGCCCAGTTTCTTAATGAAACCTGACGGAAAGGTCTAAACATCCCAGTTGGCTACATACACTTGAAGCCAAGTAAAATTACAGTGGAGCCAACAGGTAGAGCTGCTACCCTTTGTAAAGAGTCAGGACAGCCGAGCTCCAAAGCAGAATAGTTTATTTGTAATGCAAAGAGGTACCACCAAGAGAGAAGGCAGGAAACAGGTCCCTGGGCTGCACAGCCCCCCCGTACAGCGACAGCACTACCAAGGAGTCCGTGCGCTCGCTCGTGGATGCAGAAAAAACACAGAAGAGAAGGGAGGAGGGAAAAGGCAACCTGAAGCCTCTGGATCCGCAGGAGAGGCACTGCGGCCCCTSCAAGAGAAGGCTGCGGGGGCCGCGGAGCTGAGGAGGTGCCGCAGCCACTCCGATTCCCCCGGAGCCAGCACAGTCCTGCTCCCACACAATYGCAGCCCCGTGCAGCGGATGGCACCAACCACGGACCTCATTCTGGCAGGGATTTTTGCCTCCTCCAGGTTAACCCATCGGCCCCAAAAAGTGACTAATGGCCCACGTTGCACTAGGTATTTAACCAGCTTAGAGCTATCAACTTGAGGGAAGCAAAGTAAGGAATTTAAGGGAGAATGGAACATTTCCTATTCCACACTGCACTGCTTGGATGAAAACCAGCCACATTCTCTGCAAACTCCAAAATGGCCGTGAGAAAGGAAAGACGAAATACCAGCCCTTACCTGTCAGGACTGGTGGCAAGTCTGTTCCAAACTTGTGAGCTTTTTATGGAAGATTTGGAATACATGAGAAGAGGTGGAAAAAAAAAAAACCCTTGGAATTTAATCCCTCTGTTTCATTTTCCCTCCGAGGTATGCAGTTACTCACCCGGGCAGGGCTCTTCAGGAGCTTCTCCAGCCTCCCCCTCCTGCTGATCTGCAGCGCACAACTCTTCCTCTTGCTTAACATGGATTATGCTGTCTTCTGTTAATAGGAACCAATGTTATTTTAGTTCTAGACACAAAATTAATTCCAATTCTCATCCCATCCCAGGCGCAGAAGTTCTGCTCTAGCTCACATTCTAGAGAAACTTCAGTTCTAGTTCTCGCTGACCAAGGTCTCTTAAACAGACCTAAAATATTTGTCACAAAACCCTCAGCAAATGTTTGAGCTTCAGAAACACAAAAGTTTCATGCAAGTGTAATGTCCATTTTGTTGCAGCGCCCATTAGCAAATGAAAACACATTCTACATGGCCCTGGGAGAGGAAAGCGCCACTTGAATTCTCGTTCTCAAGTTCTGTTTCTCTTCTGGCTCTGCCAGAGTTACGCCATTCCCTTTTCAGTCACTCTCATTAAAACGCACACCACTTCTAACCCATCAGAAAAGCACTAGTGAGAATTATGAATGAAACGTCCTGAAAAAAGAAAAAAAAAAAATGAAATACATAAGGAAAAACAGATGGGCGAATGCTCTGCATGTTACCTTTATACCTCTAACACAATGAATTAGAGGAATACTTTGCGCGTGTGTAAAAACAACTACATTGTGTACGTTTGTGCACACGGAATAGAAAGTCCCCTTGACAGCCAGCCTTCMGACTGGAAAACGGAACGCCATCCCGCTTCGACTGGCAATGCAGACACGGCCTAGCGGCAAGGGGGCCGCAGGTTTGCCACACGCAACTGCAGGCAGGTCAGCAACGGGGAGAGGGAAAAAAGGTGGTTTGATGTAGCGTTCCGGTAAGACTGGGAGGGATGAGATGCCCAACAGACAAGTTTGGAAGACCACGCTCAACACAGCAAGCGCCATGGAGAGAGGCTGATGTCTCAAAAAGAGCCCAGCTGCCAGGTTTTCGGTGGTCCGTGTCCCAACAGCCCGGTYGTCCTGAAGCCACTCACCGCTGCCGGTCTCTGCGGGATCCCCTCTCCCGTCCCCATCCTCGCAGCTGCGAGCGCACGGCTGGTTCCCGTCTTCCGACCGGGCCTGGGCATCACGTCTGGCAGGGTCTGGCTCTGCGGGAGGCGCGAGATGAGGCGCAGCCGGGGGTCCCGCCCGCACGGGACCGGCGRGGGGACGGCGGGGACCCGCCGCCTGCCCACCTCCCGCTCCCAGCCCTCGAGGTGGAGGACGGCGGCAGGCCCTTACCGACGGAGAGCAGCATGCGGTAGTTGCTCCTCATGACGGCGCGGTGCAGGGCCCGCTGCCAGCCCCGCAGCGCCCGCCACTCCCGCTCGCTGAAGTGCACCCACACGTCCTCCAGGCTCACCGGCACCCGCGGTGCCCGGGGCCGCGCTACCG
>JASVER010000214.1:627896-642481 GCA_030449065.1 Oceanodroma leucorhoa
CCCCGCTGCCGGCGAGCCTCGGCGTCAGCCCGCGGTGTCGCGCTGGGGGCGGCGGGCCCGGCCGGGGCCCTGAGCCGCTGTGAGGGGCGGGAGGGGAGACGGGCCCGCCGGTACCGCGGCCCCACACCCCCCCCCGGCCCGGGGCAGCCCCTCATCGCCCCTCTCCTCCCCGCCGCAGGAGCCCGAGTGGGGGCCCGAGGCCTGGCAGCCGCTCCCGCCGCAGCCCCACGGCCACGGCCCCCTCCCCGAGGGGGACAAGCCGCCGGCGGTGCCCGAGATCTCGCTGTGGACGGTGGTGGCGGCGGTGCAGGCGGTGGAGAGGAAGGTGGAGTCGCAGGCCCTGAGGCTGCTGAGCCTGGAGGGGAGAGCGGAGACGGCCGAGAAGAAGGTGACGGGGCTGGAGAAGGCGGTGCTGGATTTCGGCAGCCGGCTGGAGCGCAAGTGGGCCGCCCTGGCCGCCCTGGTGCAGGAGAACACGCGGCGGCTGGAGCACGTTGAGCGCCAGCTCCAGCACCGCAGCTGCTGGGGCCCCAGGGCCGGCCCGGGCCCCGGCGGGGACGAGCCCAAGGTAACGGGGACGAGCCCCGCGTAACGGGGACGAGCCCCAGCTGATGGGGATGTGCCCAAGGTGACGGGGATGTGCCCAAGGTAATGGGGACGAGCCCCAGCTAATGGGGATGTGCCCATGGTGACGAACAGGGACAAGCCCCAGCTAACAGGAATGTGCCCAAGGTAACGGGGACAAGCCCAAGGTAACGGGGACGTGCCCAAGATAATGGGGATGAGCCCAAGGTAACACCGGGAATGTGCCCAAGGTAATGGGGACAAGCCCCAGATAACGGGGACGTGCCCAAGGTAACGGGGATGAGCCCCAGCCAAGAGGGATGTCCCCAAGGTAATGGGGATGTGCCCACAGTGATGAACAGGGACAAGCCCCAGCTAACGGGAATGTGCCCAAGGTAACGAGGGTGTCCCCAAGGTAACGGGGACGAACCCCAGCTAACAGGGACGTGCCCCGACTAATGGGGGTGTGCCCAGGGCAACAGGGACAAGCCTCAGGTAACAGGGACAAGCCCCAGATAACGGGGACGTGCCCAAGGTAACGGGGATGAGCCCCAGCCAAGAGGGATGTCCCCAAGGTAATGGGGACGTGCCCACAGTGATGAACAGGGACAAGCCCCAGCTAACGGGAATGTGCCCAAGGTAACGAGGGTGTCCCCAAGGTAACGGGGACGAACCCCAGCTAACAGGGACGTGCCCCGACTAATGGGGGTGTGCCCAGGGCAACAGGGACAAGCCTCAGGTAACAGGGACGAGCCCCAGCTCACGGGGACGTGCCCAAGGCAACGGAGATGTGCCGCAGGCGGCCCCGCGGCTGGTGAGCTGTGGCATTGGCTCTCGTGGGGAGCTGCGCAGAGCAGCACGGACACAGCCCCGCCGGTGCTCTACCTCAAGAGCTGGTGCACCAAGGCAGCAGTCGGAGACTTCCCGCTCTTCCCTGTCCCCAGTGAAAAGGAGGAGCAGAACACAACCCCCCTGAGCATTTTCAGCTTCGTTGGGTCCTACTGGTCRCCTCACCGGCTTCAGGCTGCCAGTGCAGATCAGGGGAAGGAGATGTGCTTGTGAACCTGTCCTGCTTGTGGGGGGGGGGGGAACATGTGAGCCTCGCCCTGCCATTTTGAAATTGTTCCCGGGGTTCAGGCCGTGACATGGCTCCTTTCCGTAGGAGCTCTGGACCCGCGCTGCATCACACCGCAGTCGGCTTTCCTGGGGACGCGGTGGGGCTCGGGGGATGGACGAGGTGGGGAAGCGCCAAGGCGGTGCCTCCTGCGGTTTCAGGTGCCTGCGGCGTGCGAGGATGACGCGGCCAGTTTGCCGGAGCAGGAGTGGGGCAGCTCGGACAGCCGGCAGAAGGAGCTCTACAGGATCGCGATGAAGGGGAATTACGAAGCTGTGGTCTCTCTTGGTGAGGATCCGTCTCTGCTCACGTGTCAGACACGTTATCGTCCCCTGGGCTGAATCCAGCTCACGACTGCTTGTAGGCTGCGCGTTTGGGGGGGAACAGGTAGTGAAAGGTGACGCCTTTACACGTTTAAGGTTTGGTGCCCCTTGGTTATGGGTGACAGCTGTGCTTCGTGCTCACCCTGTGCATCCGAAGAACACCTCGTCTTGCCAACACGGCAGCGCTGTCAGTGGGGGCACTCAGACGCTGGCAGGATTTGGCCCTCTGTCAGCCCTGACTTGCCCTGCGAGGCTTTGCCCCCGTGAGCGGGAGCACTGCAGGAGGAGCGGGCGTCCGCTGGAGTCCCGGGACTCAGCACAGCGTCTGCGGGAGCAGAGGAGAGCCCTCCCCACGCGGTCAGGACAGTACGTGGTGGGGATTTCAGGTGACGTGCCCATGCTGTGTCCCCCAACCTGCGTSCTGCACCATTTTTTGCCAGGACACGAGCCCTACATATACCACCCTGTAGGGATTTGCTACAGACAGCCATAAATTTTAGCACTATTTCTGGCTGAAATTTTATAGGATGGTGAGTGCCCAACAGTCACTTCTTCCTGGGGTAACTAAAATCATTTGCCTGGTTTGGCTGACACCAGCCTGTTTGCTCTGGTGGTCCTGGGAAACCTGCGCCACTGCTCCGGGAGCCCAGGACCCCTCCGGGCACCGCACAGCTCCCACTGTGCGAGAGCAGCCCTTTATCGAGGGGAGCTGGTGCTGTTCCCCAGCGTCAGCAGTTCGTACCTCTGCTTCCTCCTTCCCAGGGCCTGGGGACGCCAGCTCCAAACCCGCGCTGCTGCCGCCGGCCGAGGACGGGGAGGATTYGGGTACGAGGACCCTTGGGCTGCCGGAGAAGGGAGCGATGTCGGGGCACCTCGGCGGCGGTGAGTCACGGCGGCCGCTCGGCAGCKAAGGCTGAGAACGAGCACTAACGGCACGCCGGGGTTGGCAGGGCCTGTGCCGGCTGCGCCGCTCTGCTGCTGCCCGCGCCGCTGCTGCCTGCCCCCAAAGCGAGGGGGGTTGGAGCCTGCCCACGGCAGTGCCCGAGACGGGGCCAGCGGAGCCGATCACRTCCCTGCAGGGAGCGTTTCCAGTCTTGCAGGGGGTCAGAAGCTGTCAGGCATTTAAGCCATGTGATTGGGGCTTCCTTAAAACTTTTAAGACCAAAATCTTTAAGCCCAGAAGAGCCCCCTTGCCAAAAAGAGCAGAAAATATGGAGACCTGGGGCAAGGCTTAGCGTGAGGGTGGCTCTGCGGCTGTACGCCTGCAGGCAGACACTCCCTCCTGCTCCTGGGAGGTTTTGCTTTGATCCTTTACCCCAGATTCACCCACRTACACTCTGCCATTCCTGACAAAGTTCCTTCCAGGACAGAGGGCTCTGCAGCCTCAACCTTGCCTTCACGTTTCCTCTGGTTTTGGCTTCTTTTCGGGTATTGCATTGTCAGCCCATCGTATGTCCCTGAGGTCCAACAAGATAAGCAGATAAGCCCCAACAGGTGCCAGCGCCCCTCCACCTCATCTGTCCTTCGCTTTGCTCTCGGTAAAACCTTCCTGCTCCCTTTCCAACAGCGCGATTTCTGGTTCGTCTCACCGACGTGCTCCTGCACTGGGGCTGCGGGCATGGGAGAGCTTTCCTTGCCGGGAATGAATTCCTGTCTCTCAGCAGGTGAGAAGATCGTGATCAAGACGGAAGAGCAGCAGCCCCAGGAGGAAGGATCTGAAATCCTGGCTCTGCCGCCGGCACCCTCGGTGAGACTGGAAGAGGAGGTTCCCCTGAGCCAGGAGCAGCCGGTGCCCTGGGAGAGCCACGCTGCCTTGGCCGAGCAGAAGGCAGCAGGAGAGGGCTTAGGGGAGTTCTGCAAACACGGGACTGCCCAGCCCGAATTTAAGCCCGTGGTGGTGCCGGCGGAAGCTCACCCTGTGCCGGGTTTGCCCTTCCCACCGGAGCACGTGCTGGGCGTGGGGACTGACCRGCCGTTCGCCCTGCCCCAGGGAATGCCGCTGGGAGAGGACCCCACCGCAGAGGCGGCCTCGTTGCAGCCCGGCTCGGCGGAGCATCGTCCCTGCGCCGCCGGGGAAGAGCCCCGCGTGCTCCCGCTGGGCTGGAAGAGCGTCCGGCTGAAGCGCAACCTCCTGGCGCGGCAGCAGAGCCAGGCGAGGAAGAGCAACGGCTCCTTCATCTGCACGGCCTGCGGGAAGAGCCTGGCCCACCACGCCGCGCTGCTGCGGCACCAGCGCCTGCACACGGGCGAGCGTCCCTTCCAGTGTCCTGCCTGCGGGAAGAGCTTCAACGAGAAGTCCAACCTCAACAAGCACTACCGCATCCACACCGGGGAGCGTCCCTACCGCTGCCCCGCCTGCGGCAAGGGCTTCATCCAGAAGCACCACCTCCAGAAGCACCAGCGCATCCACGGGGTGCAGCTGCGGGGCGGGTGGGCAGGCCGGCCCCCGCGGGCCAGCGCTGCCGGGGAGCGGCTCTACCGCTGCATCGAGTGCGCGGAGAGCTTCCCCCARAAAGCGTCGCTGGAGGAGCACCAGCGCCGGCACACCCAGCAGCGGCCCTTCCAGTGCAACGGCTGCAGCAAGAGTTTCCGACACCGGCAGTCTCTGAACCACCACCAGAAGGTCCACGCCGTTGCCAGCTCTCCTGCCGTCAGCGCGCCGAGCCACGACCGGGAGACCAGCCCCTGCAAAGCTTTGACCCAGGATAATCCGTAGCGCGAGGGCTGGAGAAGGGAAGGGGCAGCGTTTCTCCGGGTGCAGCAGCCTGCGACGAGGGGTCACACCAGGCAGCTGGTGTTGCACCGCCGCGGGGCTCGTGGCACCGCCGTGGGGCTCATGGCACCGCCGCGGGGCTCTCTGCAATGCCGCGGGGCTCGTGGCACCGCCTGGGTCTCCGGGAGGAGGGGGACGGAGGCAGGCTGATGTGCCGTGCGGGCAGGGAAACGTGCCGGGGGTGAAGAGACTGGCCCAAGAGGCAGCGGAGGAGGTTCGGCGGCCGGGGCTGAGCCGGGTTGTGCCGCTGCCCCGCGGAAGGGGATTCGGCTGAGGGGCGGCTGTGTCGGGGAGTGGAGCAGTTGAACTCAGGGTTATTTAAACACTACCAGCGTGGAGGTGGCCCGAGGAGTTGCTGCTGGGGCTGGCAGCAGCCGGGGTCATCGGACGAGCCGGGAAGCGACTCGGATAAAAGACTGGGCTGACGTGGTCTCCTGTTGCGCTCTGGGGTGCCGGCGAGGGGCAGGCTCGGGGCGAAGGGASCTGTGGGTACGCGGCCCCGTGAGTTACAACCTACGTCTCTCCCGTGGGTGCAGTCAGGCGTGCAGGTCCCGCTCGGCACGCCACGGGCAGCCGCGGCTCGTCCCATCCCCTGCGACGGCGCAAGGCCCTTTGCTCGGGGGGGGGGACACGACAGCCCCACCCTCGCCCYGGCCCTGGTGATTAATGCAAACCATTAATCCCAGTGTGACGGGGCCCTGGCCTGCATGCCGGCCCGAGGATGGGGTACGAGTAGAGGAATGCGGTGCTGCCCCACAGGAATGTGGAGCTGCCAGTCACAGCCCCACTCTGCGGGATCTGGGTCCCACGGGACTCCCCCCCGGGACTCCCCCCCAGGACTCCCCCGCGGGACTCCCCGGCAGTGCCGCGAGTGGCAGGGCAGAGCGATCCCTCCCTCCTGCCTGCAGCCCTGCCCGCGGCGGTCAGGGCCACTCCATCGCCTGCCGGTCCCCGGTCCCCTTGTCCGCTCATCCTCCCCCCTGCGGAGGGCTCGACCCTGCTGGCCACGGTCCCACCCTGGGGACAGCGGTGGGTGACAACAGGCCGGGGACGCCCCTGCCTGCACCACCCGCGCACAGCAGGGCCGCTGCCGTGGGCCGAGGTCGCGGCAGCCGTACCCACCGAGGGCACCCCYGCGGCTTCGGCGGGAGCTGGGGGGTCCCGGCGGCCTGGGCTGCGCTGCSGGGGGAGGGATCCTGCCCCTCTGCCCGGCCCTGGGGCACACACCAGGGTGCTGGGCCCAGTGCAAGGGACTGGGAGGTACTGGGGGGGTGTCCAGCGAGGCCTGGGATGGCGGCAGAGGCCAGAGCAGGGTGACGGGAGGGAGCGCAGAGGCTCTCCCGGAGGTTTCGGGGTCCAGCTGCCCCAGGTTACGCCTTCGCCGGCAGCGCACGAGGGTGCCAGCTCAGCCCCCCCAAACCAGGCGGAGGTACAGACAAATACTTTATTGATTCCATAGCCTGAGAAAGGGAGCTGGGATTTCACAGGGAACGCTGGTCCCAGTCACAACAGCTTTAGAAGAAATGCCCCGGTGGGGGCAGTCGGCCCGAGGGAGAGGCCGGCCCCTCCAYGCCGCCCTTGGAGGTACTGCCCGCCGACAATACCCTCACACCATCCCCTGCGTCACTGGGATCAACTGGGAGCGCTGGGATTTCTACCCGGGCAGGGATAACCAGCTCGGTCAGTACAGCCGGCGCCGCCGTGCTGTGCCGGAGCCCAGGCCAGAGCGCGGCTCGCTGCCAGACCCGCCATCGCCGCATGAGCACACGGCCTCAGCCGTCCCTGTGGCCCACAGGGCTTGGCAGCAGGCAGCACTGTCCCTCTGGGGACACGGGGCCGACCCCTCTGCCACCGCCACCCCCGCACGGCTACCGCTACGGGCCAGGCACACTGCAATCCCCGGGGACAAGAATCGAGGGAGAAACCGGCCCAGAGGAGCAGCGGGACGTCGTGTGTGTCCCCAAGGAGCAGCTCTGAGGCTGCTGTCCCTCCCGCGGGGCAGGGAGGTGGCCGGGCACCGYTCGGCGCTGAGGATGCGGCACCGGCGTTTCCTCGGTGCCCAAAGCACGCTGCCCGCGGCAGCCCCCCCCCCGCAGCCCGTCAGACCTCACGAGTGGCCAGGAACGAAAAACCTAACAAGCAGACCGGTTCCCCAGGCTCCCTGCCTGGAGAGGGACAGAGACTTAGTGGTGTCAAACAATTACATCAAACAACTCAGTGAAAAACAAAAMCAGAAAACTAAACTCCAGAGTCCTAGCAGCTGCTCCGTTCGGTCCGCACGGTGGTGCCACCAGGACCGACTCCCTCCCTCTGTACGCGATCCGTGCTTCCCAGCAGCGCACGTGACGCACGCAGGGCTCCGGCCGCGGAGACGCGCGGTTCGAGCGATTCCTCGGGACGCCGGAGCCGCGCCTGGCCTGGCTTTCATCGCTTACCCGGCTCCCGTTACCCGTCTGCCTCTGGGCRGGTCTCACTCCACAAGACGTTTGAGGTAGCGAGCAGAACGAGTCCTCCAGCGGATCAGTTACGGCGGGATTTTGCACATGACTAAAGGAGACGACCTGCAGTTCGGAGAGCGGGGGCTTCCTTCCGCGGCGGGGCCGAGCGGAGGGGCTGCTCCCGTGCAAGAGCCCGCGGCGGGCTGCGGCAGCCGACGTGCCCGAGCCCCACGGAGGGGTCCTCGCGTGGGCTGCTGCTGCAGCGCAGGGGTAATCCTACCCGTGAAGAATTTCTAAAGTGACTCTCCATCTGTGCAGGCTGCTCCTGAGGGAATTAACTCTCGTGGGCGTTTCTGGCTCTCGTGTTGAAGGAAGGAGTGCTGGTGGAACCTCGGAAACACCCGCAGCACCCTCGCAAGCAGAAAATATTGTGGTTTGATTTGTTGTACATATCTTCCAGTGCAACGCTCGGGTGTTCCCAACCCGATCGAGGGGTTAGCAGATTTCCTCACCGGGGTGGGTTATTAGACACGGGTGGCCAGGACGCAATGGGGTTCTCGGAGATGCCACGCTCTCTTCATCTGGCGTCTTGGTCAAGAAACTTTTGTCAGTGAAGAGCTCCTTGGGAATCCCGCCTGGCTCGCCAGCTTGATTCCCTTCTCTCCGTCCTCTTCACCGTGTAATTGTATTTCCAAACACGAGGGGTCAGCTCCAGCGTCGAGTAACGGGGGACCCCAGCYGCTGTTTGCAGTTCCTCTCGCTGGGCTGCAGGAGACGCACCTGGTAATCTCCCAGGAAGGTCAGCTTGGGAAAATTTCGTGCATCAGCCAGTGGACACGAGAGTCCGAGGAATGGTAAAGCATTTTGGATCAGTGGAGGCTTCTGTAATTTGCTCTCTGTGGTGGTACCCATATTGATTTTGATTCCTTCTACAATTCAGGAAAGCTCCTAAAATCCAGTGGACAGTTGGTTCCCAACCCCAGTGCCCCACCATGTGCAAAATCAACGCTCACATAGTTTCTCTCCRGGGACACGAGCAGTTCGGATCTCTTCCCGGTGTCATTTCTCCGTCAGCCCCGAAACCGCCGCCCTATTTCCTAGTCTAACCACGGGCCGGACGGCTTTCCCACCGCAGCCGTGGGCGAGGCAGTTCTTGTCTGGTCCGAGTTCTGCAGGACCCATCAGGAACACGTTTGCCGGAACGGCTGTGGCCGCGGCGGCCGCAGGGCTAACGTTTCTCTCGGACGCCTGGGCCGGTGAGCGAGGAACGCTCGTGCCCGCGGGCGCCTCCGGGGCTCCCTGCGGCTGGGGCTGCCGGGGCGCCGGCACGACGGTGGCGGGCTGGGCCGTGGCGGGCTGCTGGAGCGCGGCCAGGGCTTTCTGGCGGTCGTGTATTTTCTCGTGGCGCGAGAGGTGAGTCCGGCGGGTGAAGCATTTCTTGCAGGCGGCGCAGCAATACGGCCGGTCCCGCGCGTGGGTCTGCAGGTGCCGCTGAAGGGAAAAGGTGCAAGAGAGAATCTTTTTGCAAAAACTGCATTTCAGCACAGACTTCCTACGAGACTTAGGACTCTGCTGTCGGGAGAAACACGCGCTGGACAGGTTCCCTCTGTCCAGCTCCTCCTTGGCCTGGCCCAGCCAGGGCCCCGCAGCGTACGTCCCGTTGCCCAGGCTGTGGGCACCTCCGCAGAAAGCCCCGCAGAACTTCCTCCTCGGCCGGATCCTCAGCTCTGGGTGGACGTTCCCCCAGACCTTGGCCCCGAAGGCCCTGTCTTTTATGTGGATGCTCTGGTGAAGGTCCAGGTGGCGTTTGTCCGCGAAGCTGATCTCGCACATCGTGCATTCGTAGGGCCCCTCTTTGGCGTGGCTCCGCTGGTGGATGATGAGGTTGATTTTCAGTCGGAAGCGCTTCCCGCACTCGGTGCAGGGGTGCGACCACTCACGCACGTACCCGCGCCGACAGTTGCCCATCAGCAGGTTGCTGCTCGCGCACCTGCTCGGCTTCTTCTTGCTCTTGGCCTTGGTCTGCTCACTTTTGGGGCACTTCTGGATCTCTGGGCCAGGAGAGGGTGCAGAAACCTCTTGCAACGCCTCAGGTTCTTCTTCCTTCACCTTGATGTTTTCAGGAGAAGCCCCTTCACTCGCCGTTTCATTTCCCAGTAAAAAGCCTGCCTCTGAAACGGAACAACSCAGGCGTTGGTCATTCACGCTCCCAGGACAAACCCAGGTTATGGTTACGTCCCAAAGCACCGAGCAGGCTTTTAGCGATAAAGGAGCTACCGACAAATCTGAGAACGCAGTTTGGAAAGGTGCAGGTGCCACCACAGCGTCCTGCCCACGCACCCTGAGCAACCCAGCGGGGTCTCGGGGGACGGATCTCCTGCTCCCAGGAAGAACCAGGCCGTGGTTCTGCTGCASTGCCACCAGGGCCGGTGGCACAAAGGGATCCACCTCTAAAACCCYGACACCAACGACGGCCGCAAGATGTAGCAGGAAAAAAGGTCACTGAAGAGCGACAGCCTCCAGTACTTCAGGCTCTTCACTTCGAGCAAGCTTGGGACTGCCAGCAAACGCCAACCGTTGCAGGCCAACCGGCTCCGGCGAGGGCTGCGCGACGCCGAGGGTTGGGGCGATCTCCCCACACCCCCGCCGCAGCCAGGCCACGCAGCCGGTGCAAGCCGTGCCCAGAGCCCGCGCCGCTTAACTCTGCACCAGCGCCAGGAACGAGCTGCGAGTCCCTGGGAAAGCGCTCTGCGCGTCAGCTGGGCCAAGCTTCAGGACCGGAACCGAGGGCGGCTGCAGACGGCCGCCCCCCTTCCTACACCCGCTGCTCCCTCTGCTTCTGGCACGGAGAAGGGGGCCGTGCCACGGGAAGCAACCTGAGCTCAGGGCCAGCTCTACCATAACGCAGCGGGGCTGGAGGAAGGAAACGTGCTACTGCTACCAGCTCTCCCCCAGTTTCTGATAGAAGGAACCCCAACTGGACCGTTGTTCTTTSCGCAGAGGTGATAGGGCTGAAATGCCCAACAGCAGCCCCCTCCCTTGCTCGGTGATAAAAAAGAGAGGTCTGAAACTTTCTTCTCCCTCCCCATTTCAAGCACGTTAGCGAGCTGGGAGCTGCTTCCTGCCTGCAGGGCCCCGCGCCTCCCCTGCACTGGGTTACTCACYGGTGCTGGACTCGGCCGGGTCCTCTTCCATCTCCGTCTCAGGCTGATCCTCCCTGCGCAGCTCCTCTTTTTGCGCACTCAGGGACATGACATTCATCACCAGGATGGGGAGTTCTGTTTCCAGAGAAGAGCGATTTTAAACACYCGTGGAGAGCTCACATCTTCCTGCTTTGGTGTGATGCTAACCGGAGGTGTGTTGGGAGCGTGCAGAAGAGCCAGAGAAAGCTGCGGCTCAAGAAGCCACAACAYTTTGCGCCAGGGAACAACATGTTGTTGTTTAGATTAGATATTAGGAAAAATTTCTTCACCGAAAGGGTTGTCARGCRTTGGAACAGGCTGCCCAGGGCAGTGGTGGAGTCACCATCCCTGGGGGTATTTAAAAGCCGTGTAGAYGTGGTGCTCAGGGACAYGGKTTAGTGGTGGCCTTGGCAGTGCTGGGTTAACGGTTGGACTCGATGACCTTAAAGGTCTTTTCCAACCTAAATGACTCTGTGGTTCCATGGAACGCATGCGAGGGGTTAGAAGGAACTGGAGTGAAGCCACACACAAAGACCACAAGCAGAGGGAGGGCTGGGAGGAAAGACACCAAGGTGCTGCATGCTGTCACCTCTGCAGAGCAACCTCATCCCTCCTAAACCCTCCCCACCAACTCCACAGGTAGCRTTCCCATATTGCCTCGTGTTCAGGCCCTCGAACCCCTTCCATTTTCCCTGGCAGCACCCCAAGGCTTCTGCTTTTCCCTGGTGATGCTCCTCTTACGCACGGGGACCTGCCATGCCCTCTCCCAGACACTGCTGGGAGACCTCCTGCGAGAGCCGGGACAGGAATGGCCCAGGGAAGCAAGTCCTCCTGGCACCCACGTAACTCACCTGGGTCAGCTTCCATGGGGACTTTATCTTCTCCCAAAGCCTCTTTCTTCTGGTCCATCTCTTCTGGTGTCTGGGGGGGCTCCTGACCATCTCCGATGCGTGTCTGCGGGGGCTCCTCACCGTCGGGGACACTTGTCTGCRGGGGCTYCKCACYGTCRGGGACAYTTGTCTGCGGGGGCTCCCGACCGTCTCCAATGTGCGTCTGCGGGGACTCCGGACCGTCAGGGACACTTGTCAGCGGGGACTCCGGACCGTCTTTGACGCAGAGCTCTTCATCCCTCTCGATCCGGGACAGGACGCCAGGCTTGGACACAGCACAGCCTGCTCACGGGGCGGAGGAGCGGAGGACAGCGTGTTTTGTTAGGAACTGGCTACAGCTTCGTTCTGCCGAACCCTCAAACRTTTCAAAGTGACCCTYCYCTCCCTAACCCCGGATCTAGCCGGCAGTACGTCAGGCACAAACGTGTTATCCGTGCTCTAACYGGAAGGGCGGTGCTGCTCTCTTGGCCCTACGGCCGGAGCCACMCATGAGCACAGCTGTAGCTGTGTACAGAGAAATTTTAAGTACAGAGTACAGAGAAAATTCAAGTAAGAGAACATGAACTAAAATCTCAGAGAGGGAGAGCCTCTGTCTACACAACATCTTTTTCCTCTCTTCCCGGGAGCACTTAACAAACCCCCCAAACACACACCTGGGGCTCGTGTAATTTCTGGGTAACACTCCCCAAAGGACAGAGCCTGCCCTGCCCTCTGCCCCTCCAGTGCTCACCCGGCCYCTCCTGGGGCTTGTTTAACCCCCAGCCCCTCAGTCCTGCAGAAAGGGCTCTCTCTCACAGCTCTGCCCGCACGTTTCTTCTCTTGGCTCTGTCAGGGTCTGCCTGTCCCCTTCCAGCGTCTCCTACCTTTCTTGCCCAGCCTTCGCACTCTTAACAATTGATTTTTCCAGCTCTCCCGTCCCATGCCCCAAGGCAATCCTGAYGCTTCTGCTCCCCCAGCACTAGCAGAGCTGCTCCAGCCTCCTCCTCCCACTGCAAGTTCCCAGATTCCTCACTTCCCACCACGTCTCCTCGCTCACCAAGGCAAGCACGAGTGTCTTTGGAAGCCCTAGGGCTCATGCATGCAATCAGGTGAAGGARGATTGCTGAACTGCACAGAAACGGGACTGGAAGGGATCCCAAGAGGTCTGTCCCACCACTCCAGGATCCATCCCAGCCTCTCCTGACAGGCTTTGTCTGTTTTTCTCCTCGGGATTCATCTGACCAAGCATAAACTTTCCCCTTGGAAGAAAGATTCAAGGTACTTCGTGGAGGTTTAGTCAATACAGTCAACAGACCCTCAGAGCAGTTCATTTCTAACAAAGGCGCTGCTGGGAGACCTCCTGACAAAGCCGAGACAGGAACTGCCACCTCCTCCTGGCACCCACCTAACTCACCTGCGTCAGCTTCCGTGGGGACTTCATCCTCTCCCGGAGCCTCTTCCATCTGGTCCATCTSCTCTGGTGTCTGCGGGGGCTCCTGACCCTCTCTGGTACATGCCTGYGGGGGCTCCCGACCGTCTCCGATGTGCGTCTGCGGGGACTCCGGACCGTCTTTGACGCAGAGCTCTTCATCCCTCTCGATCCGGGACAGGATGTCAGGCTTGGACACGGCATAGTCTGCTCACGGGGCGGAGGAGCGGAGGACAGCGTGTTTTGTTAGGAACTGGCTACAGCTTCRTTCTGTCGAACCCTCAAACGTTTCAAAGTGACCCTTCCCTCCCTAACCCCGGATCTAGCCGGCAGTACGTCAGGCACAAACGTGTTATCCGTGCTCTAACCGGAAGGGCGGTGCTGCTCTCTTGGCCCTACGGCCGGAGCCACACAGCTGTAGCTCAAGTACAGAGAGAATCTAAACAGCAGAACATGACCTAAAATCTTAAAAAAGAAGGAAAGGCTTTAACATTTTCCTCCCATTTAAACTTTAGCAGTGATTTGAAGAGTAACTCTTCTGAGCTCTTGTTCTGGAGTAGGGACAGAAAACTTCCTGCTCTGTAGAGATGTCTGTGTCAGACGGACCACGGGAGGAACAGGTTTGTTGTTTCTACAAAGTATTGAGAAAAGTGAAGCCTCCACTTCAGTAGCTGCACAGACCAGCGTGTTCCCCGTCATGGCCAAGAAACAGCTTTTGGTGGGGAGTATTTGACAGCCCAAATTGTCCAAGAACACGTCGGGTGCCCTTAGAAAGACCGAGCGTGATTGGGTTAGTTCTTTACCGAGGTACGTGGAAATGTCCCTGACACTTTATGTAGGAGCTAAATAGAAAACAAGAACTAGTTCAAGGTGCAATTATCAAACTTCAGATAATTCCTGAACTGTGCTGGAAGATCACGATGGTTCCCTGACCTGGCATCCACTTACACAGTCATTAGGAACAGCATCTCACGTGGATATTTTTTGTAATCGATACTGCTTGTATTACTACAGCTACTGTTATTTACTAGAGATCTGACATTGTTTATCCCTTTACAAGCAGGAAGGAGGGAAAACRCGTGGGCCTGACTGCCCAGGAGAGGTTCTGCTAGCTACAGGCCTCCAGACCAGCAGACGGGCTGCGGTGGGCAGCAGTCCAGCCCACCCGCACGAGAAACTCATCCAGAGGCGCCGACCCTGGGCCTTACCCAGGGAGATCAGCGTCTCGTAGTTCCCCCTCATCACAGCCCTGTACAGATCCTTCTGCCAGCGGTCCAGCCTCTCCCACTCCTGCTCGTTGAAGTACACCGAAACGTCATCGAATGTCACCGGTACCTGGAATCGCAAGTGTTGGGCGCTTGGTGACTTCCGATGCGGTTAGGTAACTGGAAACCACGCCCGTGCTTGGCTTTGGCTGCCGGAGCTTAGGGCAGGCAGGGAGCAAAGCGTGCCTGGCCAGGTCAGGGCTCGTCAGCGGCCAGTCCCGGCCCGGCGGGTGCTCAGCCACCCAAGCCCACTGCCAAGATCGCTCTGGCGTTTCCCAAACCCCCTCCACAGCCACGGCGGTGGCACTGGCGCTGCCAGGGGCCGGGCCAGAAGCCCTTACCTTGGGGACCTCGCCCCGGGAGCTGGGGGGCAGCCGCAGGATCCAGAAATTCCTGTTCCTCAGCAGGTTCTCCACGTTGTCCAGGCGCTGCTGGAGGTGCCCGTAGTCCTGCAGGAGGCTGCCCAGGGCGGCCAGGTTGCTGCCCAGCTCCCCCACCAGGTTCTCGCAGGCCAGCAGCCTCCGCTCGGCCCTCTCCGTGCGGCTCCGCAGCTCCTGCAGCTGCTGGGCCTCCGCCTGCCCCGCCGCGGCCCGCGGCCCCATGGCCCGCACCGCCCTGCGCCGGGGGG
>JASVER010000214.1:643558-655705 GCA_030449065.1 Oceanodroma leucorhoa
TAGGACCGGGAGAGCACCAGGATGGGGGAGCACTGGGGTGGGGGAGCACTGGGGTGGGAGAGCACCGGGATGGGGGAGCCCCGGGATGGGGGAGAGCACCGGGATGGGGGAGCCCCGGGATGGGGGAGAGCACCGGGATGAGAGAGTGAAAGGGTTAAACCCCGACTATCCCTGCCCGAGACCTCAGTGACACACAAAAGCCTTGTTGCACCTTTCTTGGCTCCCTCGCACAGTTTCGGTTCTCTGCCGAGCAGAGTTGGTACCGGGACAAGGACGTTCCCGGGCTGACGGGGTGGAACAGGCCTCGGGCCGGCTCGTCGGGCTCCCTGGGAAAATCCCTGGTGATAGGAACTCAGGACAACTGCGTCAAGATGGGTGGAAAAAAACCGATTTAAACTGACCCCCTCGTAACACTCCGGAGTCGAAGGGCTGATGAGCCAATTCCGTGGCTGGAGATGGACAAAGGAAGCCCRAAGTTCACCAGCCGACAGCGGGAGGAAGACCATGGACGACCACCGGAGGGTGGAAAGACCCTAACCCTCATTTTACTGCGCACGCTTGGAATTCCGGGAACTCGTCACCCTAAGACTGCCCTTCCCAGGAAATCTGATGAATGTGTACGATCTGTCGGCATATAAACTAATGCTGTGCTTTGTCAACCCATTGGACCATTCGCGGTGGAGCCGGCTGGTGGGGTCTTAGGGGGGTCCTGGGGAGTTTTGGGGGGTCCCGGGGGGTCTCGGGCAGCCCTGGGGGACGCGGTGCCGGGGCTGGGGCTGCGCAGTGGGATGCCGGGTCAGGATTTGGTCCCTGGGGGGGGGGAGTGTCCCCTCCCTGCACAGCCCGACCTGCTGTCCCTGGGGGGCACGTGGGAATTCAGCCCCCCCAGCCAGGTCCAGGGGCATGCGAGGATGTGGGTGGGGGTGCTGAGCCCCAGGGTCCCGGGGTGGGGGGTGCTGCCCCTGGAAAGCAGGGGGTTCCCTGGGGGGTTTGGGCTTTGGGGGGCATCCTGATGGGGTTTGGGGTTTGGGGGTGATGTCCCTGTGGGGTCTGGTCCCTGGGGAATCCCTGGGGGGGGTCTGAGTTTTGGGGGAGACATCCCTGTGGGGGTCTGGGCTTTGGGAGAGAATCCTTGGGGGGGGTCCAGTCCCCTGGGGCATCCCTGCAGTGCCGGGGTATCCCTTTGGGGTCCGGTCCCTGCGGGTACCCTTGTTCTGCCCGGGGGGGCTGAGGGTCCCCTCACCCGTCGCACCTCGGGGTGACGCCGTGGGGTCTCACCAGCCGGGAGCGTGGGGCAGAGCCCCCTGCGAGGGCTGCTCGACTGCCTGCGGGACATCGCCACCCCCACCCCCACCCCGGCCTGGCCGGGGGCTGCCGGCGGCAGGCGGGGGGCCGCAGGGCCGGGCGCGGGGGCTGCAGCCCCTCTGCAGCGGGAGGGTGGCACGAGGGGCGGTGGCGGGGGCTCGGCTGTAGCCCCTCTCCTGCCAGGGGGTCGGGAGAAGGGGCTGAAACCCCCGGGGGGGGGGCAGGGCTGTGCCCGGGTGCGCGGTGCCGGCGGCTCCGGGCTGTGGCACCCGGTGGGGACGACCCCGTGGCCGCACGTCCCCCCTCCCGTGTGCCCCGTGGCGCAGAGCAGAGCGATGGCCGGGCCCCGGCATCGCCCCAACCCGGCGGGCACGGCAGCCCCTCGTCCCCCGGGGCTGGGGACACGTGTGGGGCCCTGTGCCAGCACCTGGGGACAGGCAGCGCTGCCGGGCGGGGGGTTTCGGGGGGCTGCCCCCACTGACGGAGTGTCTGTGCCGCTTCCCAGGGGCGCTGGCACCGGCGGTGGCCCCCGGCAGCCTCACCGAGACCCCCACATCGGGGGCGCCCCAGGGGGAGCCCCCCGGCCCCACGGGAGCCCCCCAGCGAGGCCCAGGACCCACGGGCGGAGGTGGGCCGGGTCTGCGCCGTGCCGGCGGAGGAGCCGGAGCGGCTGTGCCGGGACCTGCGCTCGGTGCACCGGGAGGTGTGGGGCGTGCGGAGCCGCCCGGAGCGGCCGGAGCCGGGCCGGGCGCAGGAGATGGCCGCCCTCGCCCGCGGCCACCAGCGCCTCCACCATGCTGTCCGGCGGCGGAAGGGCCGGTGCCGGGCGCTGGAGCCCCGGCACAACAGCCCGCGGCTGCCGGGACTGCCCGAGGGGGCAGACGGTGCCGACGCCGTCGCCTTCCCGCGGGCCATGCTGCCTGGCCCCGCCACCCCGGCACGGCCGCTGCYCTTCAGCCTGCTCCGCTTTGCCGGCGCCCCGAGCCCCCCAGCTGGGCCGGCTCCTGCCTCGCCATTGTCCCCGCCGCCCGTCCCCCCCTGCCACCAGGCCCCCTCGCCGCCGGCCGCTGGGCCCGGAGGGTGCTTGAGCCGCGCTGCGGCACCCGCTGCCCCGCAGCCGGCCACGGCCGAGGCTCCGTGGGGCCGTGACCGAGCCCGGCCCGAGGGCACGGGATCCTCCTCCCCGCTGCAGCGGGTCCCAGTGCCACGTTGGCTCCTGCGCGGTGCTGAGCCCTCGCGGCTTCCCGCACCTCCGCACCCCCGCGGTGCCGTGCTGGGGGCGGAGGGGCTGCTGGCGGCAGGAGCCGGCCCTGGCTGGGGGCGGGGGGGCTGAAGCCGTCCTGCTGGCCATGCCGGAGGAGCCAGCCCTGCTCCCGGCCGCTCGGMAGAGCCCAGCCTTGCCGGGGGGAGACCTCCTGCACCCTACGCTCGCTGCTGCGGCGCTCAGCCCCCCCCCGATCCCCCAGCCCCCGTGGGTGTCCGTGGTGTCCCCCCCACCCCAATCCCTGCGTTAAAACAGTGATGGCGATGCTGCCGCTGTCTCCTCGGTGGCTCCTGCGGCCGGTGGCTCTGGTGGGCACCGGGGGGGGCTGGGAAGCGCCCCACGGCTCAGCCGGGTGGGTGCCCGGGGCGCAGGGCGGGCGGTGGGCAGGGAACGGGCTGAGCAGGCTGCCGCCCGCAACCGTGGGGGTCCCGCGGCTCGGCCCCTCCCGACCGGCAGCAAACCCGCCCGTGCCGCGCTCCCCCCCGGCGCACGCGGCGCTCACTGGAGCGGCCGGACCCCGCCGCGTCCCACCTCCCGCGCCCGGCACCTTCTCGGCGCGGGCAGCCCGTTGCCGCRGTGCCGTGAAGCGGCGCTGGCGGGGCAGAGCGGGAGAGGGGCCGCAAGCACCGCCGAGCCRCCCCCACCCCTGTGCCGGCACCGAGCCCACCGCGGGGCCCGCGGCGCTGCCTGGCACGTCGGCRCCGAGCCCGCGCCGCCGAGTGACGTGGTGACCCTTCCCACGCGTCCCCCCGGGGTGATGGGGGGTGTCCCCCCCCGCCACCGCCGTGCTGCGCCCCGCGGCTGCCCATGGTCGGAGCCAGCRGCCCCACGGCCGCTCTTAAGGGATGTCAGGAGCCGCCACCTCCAGCAGCCCCAGCCAGGACCCTCCTGCCTGGTTGTTGGAGCCCAGTACAGACCAGTAGTGCCCAGTATGGTCTGTAAGGGATATCGGAAGCTGCTGTCCCCAGTTGCCCCAGCCAGGACCCTCCATCCTGGTCACTGGAGCCCGGCCCGGTGCCGGGGACCCGGGGTCTCTGCCGCCTTCCCCGTGGCGGGTTCAGCCAGCAGCGAAGCTGAGCTCGTGTCCCAGAGACGGACGGGACGGACGGACGGACGGACGGGACACACAGCGCTCCCCCGTCCCTGCGCATCCCCCCCGCACCCCCCATTGCAGCCCCATCGGCCGTGAAGTCCCGGTTGCCGCCGTTGGACCGGTGCAGCCGTTTGCTTCTGGTTCATTAACGCTAATTAGGCAGGGCGTGGGACTCCCTGTCCTCCGCCGGCCGGGTGCTGTCCCCGCACCCCCCCGTCCTGCTCCCACCTCGCCGCCGGTTTTGGGGGGTGCTGGGCAGGGGGGCAGGGGCTGGGCAGCGCYGGGCGGGGGGAAGGGGGGCTGGGAGCAGGGGCCGAGCGGGAGGGGGTCCCCGGGGCGCTGCGTTCGCAGCCCTGCGTGCCAGCGCCGGGGGGGCACAAGCTCAGGCTGCACCCACGAGGGGGTCCCCGGGGAGGAGAGGTGCCGGGGGGGTTGGACAGGCACCCACCCCTGGGGYGATGTGGGAGCAGCGCCGGGGTCACCCCGTCGGAGGGTCGCCCACCGCGTGTCGCCCCCCCCGTGCACCCACTCCCTCCGGCTCGTTGGCTTTATTTGGTGGCTTGGCAAAGCGGGGAGGGGGGGGTGCTGCCCTGAGGAGCACTTTGGGGGTGCACGGGGGGGGCAGCGGAGCTGAGCTGGCGTGGACATAGGCTCACTTGTGCCCTGGGTGGGGGTCCAGGCCCCCCCCGGCTGCCTCAGGGCTGGGAGGGGGCAGGTGGGTCCCACGGCACTGCCTGGGGGCGGCCGGCCCCCCGGCTCTGTCCCGGCACAGGGCTGTGCCCGGCCGCCGGCACCGCTCCTCGCCGCGCCGTCCGGGCGCTCAGCACCTCCTGCAAGACACAGCGGGGTCTGCCGGGGGGGCYCCGCGGTGGCGGGGGGCCCCGTCCCCGGGTGTCGCCGCCGCCGGCTCTCGGGTCCTGCCGGGGCTCCGCCATTACCTGCCGCGGCAGCGGGACGCTGCCGGGGTGTCTCACGGGCCGCGCCGGTCCCTTGTCCTCCCTCCTGGCTCTGTCCTGCGGGAGCGAGCGCGGCGTCACGCCAAGCCCCCGGCCATGGGAAGGTGGCACCGGGGCCGGGGACAGCGCCGGGGCCGGGGCCGGCACCACTCGGCACCTTCCGGCACCTCCGGACCTTCCACCCTCCGCCACCGGCCCCGTACGCACCCGCCTGCCCGGCTGAACCTCCTCGTCCTCGCCGTCGCGCCGGGGCATGGACCGTGACTCCTGTGGGGAGACAGGCGGGTGCGGGAGCGGCCGGTGCCGTGGGGCCGTCGGACGCCGCCGGGGTGACACCGAGGAGTCGGCGGCACCGAGTTTCCTCCTCTCCCCACACACCGCGTCCCCCGACCCCGCGGCGGCCGCCCCGGCGGTGCGGTGTGGCCGCGGCCCGGCGCCGCCGACTCACCTCGCTCAGSACGGAGAAACACCCCGAGCAGGGTCTGTGGGGCCGGCGCCGGCCCCCGCCGCTCGTCCCCTGCGGAGGGAAGGGTCGTTACCGGCTCCGCCGGCGCCCGCTGCCGCCCGGGGTCTCTTCGGCACCTGCCGAAGCACCCCGAAGCCTGGGCCGGGTGGTAGGAGGGCGGGCGGGGAGGGGTGGGCAAGAAGGTGGGGGCAGGGAGCGCCCTGGGGAGGGGGAAAGGGCCGGTCACCCCCTTTGCTGCCGCCCCGGGATGGGGACAGGACACCGTGCCCAGCTCCCACCCTCCTTCCCTATCCCTGGCCCTTCCCCTGCTTTCCCTGGGCGCAGGGAAGCCCCCGTCCCCCCCGCGCGGCCCCCGGGCCACCCGCCGCCGCCTCCCCCCTCCCCTGCTCAGCCCCCGCCACCCCCCGAYGAGGGGCCCTGGCCGAGCGTCGGCCCTCGGGGGGTGGCCGGAGCCCGGTGCCCCGAGCCCGTCCTCAGCCCCACCGGCACCCGGAGCGCCCAGGGGGCGGGGAGGGGGGAGCAGCGGCTCTCCCGGGATTCCGCCTGYGCCCATACGGATCCCGGTGACGGAGCAGCCGGTGTCCCCCGGGGACAAGGTTTGCTTCCCCCGGTGCCAGAGCCGTGCCGTGCCGGGGGGGGTTTCCCCCTCCCCGCGGTGCTCTCCCCGCAGCCTCCCCCCTCCTGCCCCCGTTATTCCCCAGCTTTAACCCCCCTCYGCCCACGACCAACCTCTCTCCCCCGTGCGACCTTCTCCGAGTTGTCACGGCCGGCTCCGGCCACGGCCACGAGGGCCACGGCGGCGGCGAAGCCGCAGAGCAGCCACAGCCTCATGGCGCTGGCGGGGGCCCGGYGCCCGGCTCCGGCTGCCCCGGCGCTGCCGCGCGCTCCCCGCCTGGACCTTGGCCCCTGGGGTCAGCGGCGGAGGCGGCTCCGGGGCGCCCAGCCCGGCGTCCCCCCGGGACGGGGGGGAGAGCGAGGGACCCCGGCGGGGGCGGGGGGCCGGGCAGCGCCGTCACTTCTGGGGAAGGGACGGGGCAGAGCCCCCCCCGCTCTCCCCAAGGTTGGGTGGGAGGGGGTGGAGGAAACATCTCCCCAAAACCGGCGTCTCGGGGCTCCTCCTCTTCCTCGAGCCACCTCTTCATCCCGCCTGCAATCCCAGGCGTCGGGCCTCCGGGGTCTTGGGCTYGGAGCGGCGCCAGGGGAGCCCCGAGCTCCCCAAAACACTGCCCCGCGCCCGCCGGTGCCGGGCTGCGAGCGCTGCGGGCAGGATAAAGGAGAGCCCCGGCAAGGGGACTCCCAGAGGGAACGAACCGAGAGAACGACTCGCACCCCGTCGTGGAAAAGAGAACCGAATTCCGGGAGCCGCGGGATCTTGAGGAGGTTTGTCTTTGCGACAGAACACAAAGAAATCCGGGGAAGCGGCTACGCAGCAGCCGGGGTAAAGGGCTGCCCGGAGACCCGCGGGGGAAGACGAGCACCGGCCTCGGCGCACGGCGCCGCGGAACCGGGGAACTGAGTTAGAAAAACCCCCGAGCCCGGAGGCCTCGGTGCACGAGTTCTGAGGCTATTTGYGGAGAGAAACCGCAGATTTTGTGATTATCGGGAGCACCATCTCCCTCCCTGGTAAAGAGGAGGCCGCGGCGTGTTCGGCTGCCTCAGAAAAGGAGATTTTATTGCTCACGGGCCATTTTAATCAAAAACCAGGAGACGTTAGAGCATTCCCTCAGGCAAAGGCAGGCGCTTCCAGAATGATTCTTGGTTCTTCACAGTCGGGGTCTAGCGCTGGGATTCGCGGAGCAACGCCGGGGCGCTCAGCCGGGCCGTTGGCTCCGATGCCAGCCCGCSCGTTCCGGGGCCTGGCGACGGCGGCTGCGGCCGGAGTCTGGGGGCTTCAGGAAACCACCGTTGCTGCGGAAAACTTCCCCCGGCGGCCAGTTCCTCCTCCCACCGCGAACCACGGARCTGCCCGTCCCGCCCGAGCCCCCGGGCCCTGCCCCGCTCCCGCCGCCCCACGCGGCCTCCCAGCACCCGCGYTTTCTGCCGGCGGAAGCGCTCGGGGACAATTGTTTATCCAGGGAAACGCAGAGAGCGCCGACCCCTGTAAATCATCTCTCCGCTTCCCTGCGGGCACGTCATCCCGCGGCACCGGCGCCCGCCCCATCGATCCGATCGATCCGGCCCCTGTCCGGGCCGAGGGCYCTTCCCGGGGGGTGGGACGCCGGGCGCGTGGCTGCTGCTCCCGGTTCCTACCCGCCTCCTCCCTGCGCAGGGAGCCCCCACCCCGCCACCCCCAGGGACACCCGGGGGGGACCCCGCCGAGACGGCTCCGACGGGGGTCACCGGCTACGAGGGCACTGGGAGATGGCGTGAGGTTTACTGGGAGATACTGGGGGGCAGGCCCAGCGGCGGGAAGGGCTCCCGAGGAGAAGGCCGGGAAAACGGAGGGGGGAGGGAATACAGGAGGTGAAACGGGCCGGGGGAGGGTGAGGCGGGGGCCTGCGGGCGGCCCTGTCGGCGCTGCCCCGCGCGGTCGTCCCGGTCCCGGCACTAAGAGCTTTCCGCGTCCCCAGCCGGGCACATCCTGCCCCGGGGCACGTTTGCTTCCGGGAGCGGCTCTCCCGAGCCGGCAGGCACCAGCCGTCGGTAACAGGCCGACCCCCCCGGGAGCGCGCTCCCAACGGGCGCGGCCGCGGAGGGACCCCCCGCCACGGACCTCCCGCCCCCGGGAGCGGAAGCCGCCCGTCACCCGGGGCTGTCAAGAGCGTGTCCTTGTCCCCCGGGRCGCCCGGTACAGCTCCCTGGGCAACGGCGTCCCCCTGCGCGGCCGAGACCCCGCGGGTCACCGGCTCCCGCCAAACGGGCACCGCGCGCCCCGGCACCGGCGCGGGCCCYGAGCTGCGGGGGAGCCGGGCCCCGGGGGACGCGCTGCGGCGGGCAGGGCAGGGGGCAGAGGGCACAGGTCACAGGTCACAGGGCAGCCCCGGGCAGCCCGGGAGGAGCTCGATGGCGCCGCCGCGTCTCAGGGCTCCGGCGGGAGACCCCGGGCGAGCGGGGGCCGGGCCGGGCCCCTCCCCAGCCGGGAGCCGCCCCCCGCAGCCCCGGCCCCGCTCTGCCGCCGGGCCCAGCGCCGCCGCCTCCCCCCGGCCCGGCCTCTCTGGGTCCCGGCGCGGCGCGGGGGAGGCCCCGGGGGAGGCCCCGGACGAGGCCCCGCCGGAAGCAGCAGCCGCGTCCCGCGTTACCCCGGCAACGGCGGCGGGAAAGGGGCGGGTCCTCCCCTGTAAACATCCGCTCACGCACTTCCGGTGGAGAGCCCCACCTTCCCCGTGCCTGAGGCGCGCCTCGCTCTCGTGACCCGGAAGTCGCGGCGCTGTCCCAGAACTCCCTGCGCCAGCGCCCTYTCGAAGCCCCGCCCCGCCCCACGTGACGCCCGAGGGCCGCGCGATTGGCTGCTTTCACCGGCGGCGCCATTTTGTGGCGGCCGCGAGCCAGGCCCAGGCCCAGGCCCGCCCGCGGCGGCCCCCGCGATTGGCGCAGCSCCCCCACGTGACGTCGGGGCCGCGCTGCCATTGGGCGGTGGCGCAGCCGCCTGCGGGCGCGGCCGTGCGGGTGGGGGTGGGGAAGGCGGCGGGCAGGGCCCGGCCGGGGGCCGCGGGTGGGGGCGGGGCGGGGCCGGGAGCTCAGAGCTCGGCCCGCGGGGTCACCCCCCCCCGGCCCCGGCACCGACCGGGCCTCGCTGCGGGGCGCTGGTGTCCCCCGAGCCCCGGCCCCGCCGCCCCCCGCCGGGAAAGGGGCACCCGGGGGCCGCCCCCGCTCCTGCGGGTGCTCCCGGCCGGTCGCGACAGAGCCCTCGCCCGTCCCGGGGCTCCTGAGGGCCCCCAGCCCAACGCCGCGCAGCYGCGCTCCCCGGGCCTACAGCGGGACGGGGGAGAGAACGGGGGGAAAAAGTACAGTTTGTGGGTTGGGATAAGGGCAGTTCGGTCGGACAGAAGGGGAAGGGGAAACACTAATAGAATGTACCGGCCGTGGGCTTTTGTGTGATGAAYGTTACTGTGACGCCAAGGTCGTCAGAAGGTGTTTGCATAGAGAATAATTAATTTCATTTTTCATTTCATTGAGGGTGGAAAACACCCTGAAGATCATGGAGCCCAACCGTTAACCCAGCACTGCCAAGGCCACCACTAAATTGTGTCCCCAAGCGCCACRTCTACACGGCTTTTAAATACCTCCAGGGATGGTGACTCCACCACTKCCCTGGGCAGCCTGTTCCARTGCYTSACAACCCTTTYGGKGAAGAMATTTTTCCTAATMTCCAATCTAAACCTCCCSTGGCGCAACTTGAGGCCATTTCCTCTCGTCCTATCGCTTGTTACTTGGGAGAAGAGACCGACCCCCACCTCGCTCCAGCCTCCTTTCAGGTAGTTGCAGAGAGCGATAAGGTCTCCCCTCAGCCTCCTCTTCTCCAGGCTAAACACCCCCAGCTCCCTCAGCCGCTCCCCATCAGACCTGTGCTCCAGACCCTTCACCAGCCTCGTCGCCCTTCTCTGGACACGCTCCAGCCCCTCAATGTCCTTCTTGTAGTGAGGGGCCCAAAACTGAACACAGGATTCGAGGTGCGGCCTCACCAGTGCCCGGTACAGGGGCACGATCACCTCCCTGCTCCTGCTGGCCACACTATTCCTGACACATAATATTACAAATTCACCCCAGTTTTGCTACACTTACACCCAAATTTGTCTTTTCTGGTATTACCAGAGTCATCTCAGCCTTGTCTGGAATGAGTGTTGTGGTTCCCTGGGCACTCCGGAGGGTCCCAGCCCCCCCTTCCCCCACCCAGAGGGTCCAGCTGCCCCGTGACCGCCGGCGAAGCCCGGCCGCCCCCACGGCACCGCCCGCAGCCGCCGCCGCTCCCCTCGCCGGCATCCCCCGCGTCCAGCGATTCCTCCCGGCACCTCCCGTGGCTGAGTGCCGGGAGCTTCACCTCCCGCGCAGGGACCGCTCTCCTGCCGGCAGCYGTGCCAGCGTCCCCCCCACAGAGACCCGCCGAACGGTGCTTTCCTCCGGTAGTTTTAGAAAGAGCAGGCGGCGGGGTTCCGCTACGTCCCCGCCTGCTTTTGTAAGCGACAGCTGCGAAGTCTCATCAAAAATCAAAGTCCCCCTTTAACAYTGTACCCCAACAATTTCTCTCCACTCACTCTGCTCAAATTAATCGTGGGGATCGCCAGAAAGCCGGGCCCGCCGCCTGCGGCGCAGCGGAGCACGGCCGGTGCCCGCGTTCAGTGCCCGAGGACCCCGGGGGACCCCCCCCGCCTGGGCCCGGCGCGCGGCCGCTCCTTCGTTCGCCAGCGCAGCCCACACGCCAGAGAGGGACCAGAGAGCGCGACGCCGCGGGCAATAATTTAAAAGTTTAATGAGAAGACAGGAAGGACCGCAGCCATCAGGCCCAGCCGCCCGCTCGCACGCGGCCGCCCGTCCTCCCCCCTTCGCTCCGTTTTCCTGTGCKTCCTCCTCTGCCCAGGCTGATCCTTCCCCGGCCCTTTGCCTTTTCCCTGAGGCCTCCCAGACCATCCCAGTTCCCCCGGCAGGCCCCGCGTCCCGAGTCTGATACCCGCCGATCCGCCTCCGCACACCTTCCGCGGCGTTTCCTCTCTCGAACGACTTCAGTGGGTTTTGCAGCAGGGAGGAAGGTCCCGACGTTCGCCTCGACGGACGGACGAGTCGCGGCCGGCCCTCAGCCGTCCGTCTGAACGGCGACGGGCCAGAGGTCCCTGCACTGCGAGTAGCCACCGCGCTCGAAGTTCTGGCGGACGGAGTCCAACACGTGGTCGACAGTCCGCATCACCATTTTATAGGCATCCTGCAGCAATACGTAATTTGGATTAACAAGTTCGCGTCCTTCGACGCTTGGCTGAGCGTCGGGGCTCCGGGTCGGCCGCGCCCTCCGCGCCTCGCGGCGGACGGATGCCTCGGGGTGCGTCGCTGCCCTCTTCGGCTCCGCGGCCACCTCCGAGGGTGCGGCCGCGGGTTGGAAAGACACCACGGGGGCACGAAGTGCTGCCGACCTCCCCCCGCGGGACCCACCCCCGCTCTCAGGCGAGGGGGGCACAGCCCCCTGCTTCGCAGGAGAACAAAACGCCCCAGGCGTTCCCTTCGCGGGGTCGTCTTCCGCCGCAGCAGGAGGGACAGCGGGTTCCGAAAGACAGCCGGTGCCYGAGGAGCCCTCGGGGAGCTCCAGCCTCTCGTTGACGCGAGGCCTGTAACGCCGCACGATTCGCTTGGCTTTCCTGAGGATTCGCCCGATGCGGGATTTCCGCTTTGCCAGCCGGTGAAGCGCGGCCCGAGCCTTACCGGTAAGGTCAGCGGGTTTGTTAACTCCGCCCCGGTAACAAATCCTTTGCACGTGGCAGTATTCGTGGTCCTTGAGCGCCGAGACGCCAACCTCGCGGTTCCCGCAGTAGTCGTGTTCCCKCAGCGGAGACGGCCGCGGGGCGCGACGCCAGAGCCACGTCTCGCTCGTCACGAAGTAACAGTGGTCYTTCCAAATGGCCTCGTGCAGCTCCTCGGCAGACGGTTCCCCACTTCCCTGGAGAAACGTCGCTTCTCCCAGGGCGCGCTGACTTTTTTGGGCGCTCCTTTGAAACCTCTCCCCGGGGTCGCCGCGCAGACGCTCCCGAGGATCCGCCCCTTCCTTTGGCTGTTCCATCACCGGATGAAGTGGGAATCCTCCGCTTTGGGCCACGTTTGCCGTGACCCCTCGTTTACCCTCCACTTCTCCTTCCTTCCCAGGCCAGAAGACCGYCCGTGCCTGGTCTCGGCTTTCCACCGGCCCCGCTCCTCTGCCGGCCGCCTCTGCCGGCGACTCGCTCCTCCCCCCGCGACACCCCAACTTGTTCAGCAGTCTGCTCGACCGGAGACGCCACGGCACGCACCGTCCTGCCGAGAGGGGGGGGGAAGGGTTCACCTTTTGGGACRGGGGGAGGTGCTGCCAGCCCCGCCAGCGAGAAGGAGCCGCTCTGCCCCGTTCAGGGGCCGCCCGGGCTCCGCGGCCCCCCGTGCCCGCGCCGGG
>JASVER010000214.1:659207-670413 GCA_030449065.1 Oceanodroma leucorhoa
CTGAGGGAGCTGGGGGGGTTCAGCCTGGAGCTGACCAGCCAGCGCTCAGGAGGGCGGGCGCAGCTCCCAGGCACAACCCCTGCATGGTGGCACCCCGGCGGGGCCAGGGAGGTGCGGGGGCTCASTCTGCCCCACCGCTGGCACCTGCTGAGCCACGGCGATGCTTTCACCTTAAAAAACGCCATTGACGGGGGTTCCCTGTGCGTAATCATAGAATCACAGAATCACTGAGGTTGGAAAAGACCCTTAAGATCATCGAGTCCAACCGTTAACCCAGCACTGCCAAGGCCACCACTAACCCATGTCCCTAAGCACCACGTCTACATGGCTTTTAAATACCCCCAGGGATGGTGACTCCACCACTGCCCTGGGCAGCCTGTTCCAATGCCTGACCACTCTTTCAGTGAAGAAATTTTTCCTAATCTCCAATCTAAACCTCCCCTGGTGCAACTTGAGGCCATTTCCTCTCATCCTATCGCTTGTTACTTGGGAGAAGAGACTGATCCCCACCTCGCTCCAGCCTCCTTTCAGGTAGTTGTAGAGAGCGATAAGGTCTCCCCTCAGCCTCCTCTTCTCCAGGCTAAACACCCCCAGCTCCCTCAGCCGCTCTCTACACGAACACAGGACTCTCTGCCTCCTCCTCCTCCTTCACCAGGTTTTCCGGTTATTTTTCGGGTGAACTTTACATGGGTTGCAGAGCTCTCCCRCGTGGGGATGGTTTTGCAGCATCCACGGGTTACGGAGACGCACTGGAAAGGACCCAGTCGCCCTCCCATTCCCGCCGCTCTGGGAACTGGGCCGCCGCGTTCTCCGCTTACGCCTCACCGCCAGCTCTGCGCCGCAGCCCCCGCTGCGCGGCTCCTCTTTATCCCTGCCCCAGCAGGACCGTGACTGGGCGCCGGTGGCAGGAGACTGGCGCATCCCCGCAGCGCCGAGCTCCGTCCCTGGTTCCACGGCGGATGGTGTTTAGTGGCTGCACCCTCTTCTGCCCGCCCGCGCCCCGCTCGGCCCCTTCCTTGGGTCCCCTCATGGCACGATTGCCACCAGCTCTGCCTTCAGGGAGCTGGATGGACCCCAGGATTCGGCGTTTTCACATGGGAAATGAGCGTTTTGAAGCGCCCAGCCTTACCGCCGGTGCAGCTGCTTCATCAGTAGCCTTTATACTTTGGCATGYGGACGCCCAACCCGGCAACTTTGAAGCCAAAACTCGTTCTAGTAAAAGCCTTTTCAGTCGGACGGGCCAGGGAAGTTGGCAGCCCCGCTCGCCTGTGGAGGAAGAAGACAGAGCTGGTGCGTTGGCTGTGGGCAGGGAGCAGTGGGGACAAGAAGTACCCAGCTAAAAGGCGGCCCGTAGGGGGGAGGTGATATTTTTCCATCCTTGCCCATTTCTGTGACCATTGTGCAGTTTCTGCTGTGAGAGAGCCGAACCGGCCCCCCCGAGACAGCCGGTGCAGGGCTGTTTGTTCAGCACGGGCGATTTGCAGGTCAGCGATCTCTTCCCACACGCGTCCTCTCTGACGTGCCCTGCTGCACTCCCCAGGCAACGGGTGAACTCCAGCCGCTGCGTCTGGAGGAGAACCACAACCATCAGAGGCGGCAAAATTCAAACGCCGGGACAAAGCGCACAGGTGCCTTTGGTAAATTGTTTTAAATTCTGCTGCTGTTATTCCAGGGAGGGGRAAAAAAAGAAAAAAAAAGGTTGTTATACCTGCTTTTAGGGTGTGGGTTATGATTTTCATGAATAAGGAATATTGGCTTGGCCAGTGTTTCTTTCCAAATAAGAACTGAAAGTCAACAGAGATGGARGTTTTGATTGCATTTCCGTAGCGGTAGGTTAACAAACTCCTCGTTTTCAAGTTTCTCCGTACTGGTAGTACACACCGGCTCATTACAGGAACATGAACTTCTTGTGGTTATCTGCACCCTACGAGTATCTGGGTCAGAAGAGTGAAGAAGCAGCTTTCTGTCCCGCCTGAATGTTTTTAGAAGGAAATGCCTTTATTTTAACACCAATGAAGTTTTCAAAGCTATTTTCCTCTAAACTTGTCACATGAATCTTTCACATACTTGTTGATTATTTAAGCCATTTTTAATTCTTTGCTTATTTTGCCGAAAGGAAATTAGAATAGAAATAGAGTAGAGTAGGGTAGGGTAGAATGGTTCCATTGGAAGGGACCTACARGGATCATCTAGTCCAGCTGCCTGACCTCTTCAGGGCTGACCATATCTTGCAGGATCTAGAAATGCAACAGTTTTTTGTTTTAATTAGGGTTTGTTCTGTCTGTTAGTTTTACGATGGCGTTTCCCGGTCGTGACGAGGGCTGTAGCTGGTTCCCTACACAACGGTTTTCCCCCGTGATGCCGAGCCCCGGCAGGCTCCGGCGGAGGCCGATGGGTCCCCGCTCCCCCGGGCRCGGAGGAGCTTCAGCCCTGGGAAGGGGCCGCACTGCGGGGGCTGGCCTGGGCCGCGGGCAGGGGCAGGGCACCCCCCCTCGGAGGAGCTCCTGCGGGCTGTTCGGGGAGGATGGGCCGGGGGTGAGGAAGGGCAAAAGCCGAGGTTGTCCGTCCTTCCCTTCGCCTGCCCCGAGCTGTGTTATCTGCAACGCCCGGAGCTCGCTGCATCCACGGGAAAAGCCTGTTTGCGGGACCTCAGTGGGCTGGTTTCCCACTGAGCCACCGGGCTGGACTTTCCCCGGCTCAAGAGGCACCTCCAGCACCCCCAGTGCTGTTCCCGGAGCCACCGCGGGCGCTGGCCCCAGCCACGGCCCCACACAGACCCATCGCTTGCCCACTCCGCAGCGGATCCCTCCGGAAGGACACCCTGGGCTGTCTGCGTGCGTCTTCCCTCCTCTCACGGACCTGGGGAGGAAAACGAAATGTCCCCTGCCCGGCTGGCCCCGGCTGCAGCTCCCGGACGGACACCGGCTGCTGGGGAAGGGTGTCAGGACCCAGCACCGTGCCCTGGGGCCGGCACCGCTTTGGCTCGAGGAGCAGCGCAGCTCCCGCAGCCGCCCTCCCGCGCCCGGCCCGGCGGCGAAGGGCTTTCACCGTCTCTTCTCTCCCTTCCCAGCCCTCGYGTCTCCGTCACACGCGAGGACCAAGCGGTCGGAGCCTTCTCCAAGAGCGGGGGCAGCCGCGGCTGCACGCACAGCAGTGAACCGGGGCGCCCGGGGCTGCGCGTGGCACGGCGGTAGGACGGTGCCGGGCCACTAATGGTGGGTTTGAAGTATTTTAGTTTATAATCTCCCTTGGAAATACGCGGTAATTACAGGAGGACTCCCTGGGGTGGGGAGCGTCCGTGGAGCGGAGCRCTCCGTGTGCCAGACGGACGTGGACACGCTGGAGCGGGTCCAGCGAAGGGCTGCGAAGACAACTGGGGCATCGAAGCATCTGAGAGACTGGGAGAGCTGGGAGAGCTGGGACTGTTCCGCCTGGAGAAGGGGAGACTGAGGAGGATCCTGTCCTCACCTAAGGGAGACCGAGCGGTGCCCGGTGCCAGGGCGAGAGGGGGTGGGCACGAACAGAAACACGTGACGTTCCATTTAAACGTCGGGAAACGTTTTCGCTGTGAGGGTGACCGAGCGCTGGCGCGGGCTGCCCGGGGGGGTGGTGGAGCCTCCAGCCCTGGGGGGTCCAAAACCCATCTGGACGCGGCTGTGGGGCACCCTGCTCGGGCAGGCCTGGGGCTAGATGRTCTCCAGAGGTCCCCGCCAGCCTCGGTGTTCCCGTCAYGCTGTGATTCATCGCTACCGCAACGTACGGAAATGAGGAAAAATAGGGAAAATCAGGGAAAACAGAGCAAGGACAAAGAGGATTATCCCCCAACACAACTATCCTGCATGGCATGGCTCTGGAGCACTCCCTCGCTTTCCTCTCTGCCTCCCCGTGCGATGTTCCACTTTCTCTGCCGTTAAACTGGGCTCCAGGTCCGCGTCGTCGCTGTACCGCGTGCCCCCGCGYTGCCGCACCCCGCGGCAGACCGTCGCCATCAGCTCGGCGGCCTGCTGCTCCCCTCGGGCACCGACYGCTCTGCTCCCGCGCCGCGGGGTCGGCTCCTGCAGCGCTCCGTCGCCGCGGTACCGCAGGCGGTCCTGCGGCCGCCTCCCCGCCAGGTTTTCCGCACGGGTGAGTGAGACGATCGTGAGCCTCAAAACATCAACTCCAAAAACGTCCTGCAGCCTCTGCACGGCCTCCTCCTCCTCCTCCTCCTCCTCGATGAGCTGGCCCAGCTCACGGCTCGTGGTCACCGTTGGACTTGAAGAGGCGTTCTCCGAGGAGGGTGTTCCCGCTGGCGCTTTTCCCTGCCCCGCTCCTCCCGTCCCCGGGCGGCACGGGAACGGGAGCACGCTGGACGCCGCACGGACAAAAGCAGACGTACGCGACTCCCGTTAGCGCCGGGGTGCCGCCTGCGCCAGGCCCCCGGGGTGTCCGCATGGGCTGTGCCCCCAGGAGACCCTCCCCGGGGCTGCCCGGGGGGGCTGGGGACACCCGTACCACCCTCCGGGCACCCTCGAAGCGCTCTCGCCCGGCCGGCTCCCCCCCGGTCTCCCTGCCTGCGAAACGGGCACCGCACCGGCTCTGGGCAGGCGGGAGTTCAGCGGGGGGAATCCAGCTGGGCCGGCACGCAGACCCTTCGCGGCACCGGCTCCTCCCCACGGCACGGGGCTGCCGGAACATGCCGGGGCCGCGGGGAGACAGACCTCAAAAGGGCAGAGCCGGAGCACGCGGCAGACACGGGGGAAGCCGCACCGGGCAGCCCCCCCTTCCCGCCCGCCCCCCGCTCACCCCGTGTTGTGACCCCGCGTCGACCACAAACCTCCGGCCCGCGGCCGCACGTCCGACGCCATTAGAAGCAAAAGCTGGGGGGTGGGCAGGGCCGGCGCGTCCTGGAGTCCTGGCGCACTGCCGGTGCCTCTGCACGCCGCCGCCGGTGCCCGTGCCGTGCTCCCGGTGCCTCTGCACGCCGCCGCCGGTGCCCGTGCCATACTCCCGGTGCCTCTGCGCGCCGCCGTCNCCGTGTTGTGACCCCGCGTCGACCACAAACCTCCGGCCCGCGGCCGCACGTCCGACGCCATTAGAAGCAAAAGCTGGGGGGTGGGCAGGGCCGGCACGTCCTGGAGTCCTGGCGCACTCCCGGTGCCTCTGCACGCCGCCGTCAGTGCCCGTGCCGTGCTCCCGGTGCCTCTGCACGCCGCCGCCGGTGCCCGTGCCGTACTCCCGGTGCCTCTGCACGCCGCCGTCAGTGCCCGTGCCGCGCTCCCGGTGCCTCTGCACGCCGCCGTCGGTGCCCGTGCCATACTCCCGGTACCTCTGCACGCCGCCGTCGGTGCCCGTGCCGTGCTCCCGGTACCTCTGCACACCGCCGTCAGTGCAGGGGGACACACTGGCCCCAGGTGTCCCCGTGGGAATGGGGGGTCCCGCATGTCCCTGGGGGGCACGCGGTGCTGCCGCGGGGCCGGGGCGGCTCTGAGCCGTTCTGGCACGGYGCTGCCGGGCAGCCGCCGCGAGGCAGCCGGCTCGCAGGCCGACGTCTCCCCGGGGGAGCCGCTTCCCACCACGGAGACGTGCTGGGCCTCGGGCACCGCCGGGGCCCCCGGATGCCGCTCCCCGTTCATGGGGTCTCGCGAGTCCCGGGCCCCCCCCCCACCCTCCGGGGGCTTCCAGGCGCCTGCGGCTCCGCCGGCCTGGCGGGATGCGGGTGCCCCGGCCGGGTGCGGCGAAAGCACCGAACCACACGGCAGCGGGGAGGAGGCCGAGTTCCAGCCCCTGTTACTGGAAACGAAGGGGRTGGGAAGGAGAAAGCGAGACCTTGCCCACACGCGGGATCCCGGCGCGGCCGAGCCGGGGCGGTGACGGCACACCGGCGAGGTCGTGCCAGCGGGGCAGGTCCTGTGACACCGGGGTTTTCCCCTGAAGCCCCCCCGGGGTCTCAGCTGTTTGTGACCGCTGCGGCCGGGGGACGTTCCCCCGTTCCCACCCACGCAGGCGTGACCCCCCCGCCCTGCCGCTCCGTGGCCCCCGCCGCCGCTCGCTGGGACCTGCCGCGGGGACGTGGCCGCGTCCGGATGCTGGAAGGTGCCAGGACACGCTGGCACCCTCCCGGGTCCCCAGGACCTGCCGGGGGGGCAGCACCGGCCACGGAGCTCCTGGGGCCGCAACACCCAGTGTGGGCACGGGGAATGGCCGGGCTGGGGCACGGGGACATGGGGACAGCGGGTGTCAGGGACATCAGGACATGGGGACGTTGGGACAGCGGGTGGCAGGGACATCAGGACATGGGGACATTGGGTGGCAGGGACATCAGGACATGGGGACATCGGGTGTCAGGGACATCAGGACATGGGGACGTTGGGACAGCGAGTGGCAGGGACATCAGGACATGGGGACATTGGGTGGCAGGGACATCAGGACATGGGGACATCGGGTTTCAGGGACATCAGGACCTGGGACACACAGACATTGGGACCCAAGACTTCGGGACATCAGGACACTGGGCGTCAGGTACATTGCGACCTGGGGCACAGGGATGTCGGTACCCAGGACATGGGGACATCGGGGTGCTGGCTGTCAGGGACATCAGGGGCTGGGACATGGGGTGTCAGGGACATTGGGACTCAGGACATGGGGACCCAGGGACCCAAGGACCTCAGAGACTAAGGGATCCAGGGAGTGAGGGATCCCAGGGATCCAGCAACTCCACAGACCRAGGGCCACGCGGTCCCGGAGCGGCAGGAACCCCAGGGACCCCAGGGACCCCGGGACCCGGGGCTGCCCCCCCCCACGGGCACAACCCGGGGTGCCGGTGCTGTGCGGGGGCACCATTCCGCTGGTGATTTTCCGTGCCGGCGGTGCAGGTGCTCTGCGCCGGCGGCTGCACGAGGGGGGGCATCGGGCAAAGGGGAGCTGCCGCCGTAAACCCCGCGGGGGCGGCAGGGGCTGAGCCCGGCAGCGGCGAGGGACAGGGCAGGGACGGGAGGCGCTGGGCCGGGGCCGTGCCGGGACGGCGACCGAGCTGCCTGGGGCAGAGACAACCGTAGGGCACCGGGACGCGCCGCGAGGGAAACGCCGTGCCCACCACAGCCCACGCGCCGGCAGCGGAGCTTCGGCCGCGCTCCCCACGCCGGCGGCAAAGGCCCCGCGCCTGCCGCGTAAGCGGTGCCGGGAACCCCCTCCGGCACATTATCCCCGGAATGCCAGCGAAGAGCCGCGCTCCGGGCAGTGCCAAGCGCGAGGAGGATTTCCTGGGTGCTCAGGGGCGGCAGCGCCCGGGGCTGGGGGTGCCAGGGGCCGGCGGCGACGGCCGAGCTCGCGGCACAGCTCCGGCTCACCGCACCCGCCGGCACGCCTGGCCTGAGCCCGTGGAGCCGTCCCCAAGCCCGTGTACGGCTTGCCTTGGGGGTTTCCCTGCTCCTGGCCACCGCTCGTCCCGGTTCCATCCCTCCCGTGGGACGGATGCAGCACACGCTCCGCCGAGCCCCGGCGTGGGGTCCAGCCGGGCCCTGCGGCAGCCGGAGAGCCGGGCAAGGAGAGGCTGGGACGGGCGCCTGCGAGGGGCTCGCTGGGGAGGGTGAGCCGGGGTCTCGCTCCGCCGCCGTCCCACCAGCACCGCGGGGCCGTCGGCAGCCTGGAGAGCGCGGAAAAGCGAGCGGGAGACGGGAGCGAACCCCACTGCGGCCGGCAAAGGCTCAAACACCCACTCATGAGGGAGAAACCCCCCCACGCCGTGCCGGAGAGGAAGGAGCCGCACGGAACCGGTGCCTCGCAGAGCGAGGCCACGCGGCCCGTTGCTCGCCGGCRGCGCGGAGCTGGTCACGCCGGTGTCCTCGGCAAGGGGTGGCCTCGATGCGCCCCAGCAGCGGCTGCGGCTGCTCCCCAGGCCCCCAGCCCCCGCGGAGCAGCCCCCGCGGAGCAGCCCCCGCTGCCGTGCAGCACCCGGAGCCTTCACTCAGACGCGGTTCCCCGCTTGACTGCGCATCGCGAACCACAAACACGGAACGTAACTTGGGTTTTTCGCTAAATACGTGTTCCCGCGTTCGCATTTGCTCTCCAGGAGAGCCCGGCTGGGCCAGAGCGCCGGCGGGAGGGCCGGCACGGCTCCGCGTGCCCGGCCTGGGGACCCGGAGGGGCTCYCCGTGCTCCGCAAGCTCCCAGCGAGACGGAGACGCGGGATTTTCCAAGCTTAATTCATTTAATGATACACATCGAAGTACCGGCGTTTCCAGACAGCAGCGGCAAAGGAAGCGGCGGGGGGACGGGGCAGCGCGGGGGGGTCCTGTGCAGGCACCCGCACGGGGCTTCGCTTCTCGTCCGAGGGTGCCGGAGCCGAGGGGAAGCTCGCGGGCAGCGCGGCACCCACCGCCGCCGAGACGGCCCCGCGCRGAGCGACACGTCTGGGGGAAAAACAGCCCCGGGTGTGGAAAATGCTTTTCTGCTGCTCCGGCTTGTTGTTACCCACGCGGAGGGTCCTGCCCGGGGACGGGCAGCGCTGGCGGCGCCGGCGCGGGGTGAAGGCCGGGGTGTCGCAAAGTGCCACGTGTCCCCCCCGCCGGGACCCTCATCCCGGACGCTCGTCCCGGAGCCCGTCGCACGAGGGGTGACACGAGGGTGCGGGGGGGTCTGCGGGAGGGAGCCCCAGCCCGGCTCCCTCAGGATTCGGCAGCAACCGGGACGTTGCCGTCACCAGGAGCCAGGACTGTGCCACGCGCCGGTCCCCGCCTGCAGCCGCTCGTGCCCGGCGCGGCAGAGMAGGGCGGTTGTCCCGTCCCGGCTCCGGCTGCGGTTCAGCGCCGGCAGATCTCCAGAGCGGAGCCTTCCCGCCTGCCGGCTGCTCGCGGTCCTCCCGGCCGCCCCAACCCCGCACCTTCCCGGCCGGGTGCTCCCCGCCGCCTCCGCGTTGTCCTTCGGCTCCTCGCCGCCGGCACCGCGCAGGGACCTCTGCGCTGCCTGGGCCRGGGGTCTCTGCCTCCCCGCAGCGGGGTGCAGCCCCCGCCTCGCCGCAGTCCCTCCTCTGTGCCGGAGCTGCTGCCGGAGGGGAAGCAGTCTCCACCCTCAAGCTTTTGTGTTTTACTTTATTTTTATTTCGTGTGATTTCTGTGCCRGCGGGGGCTCTCCGCRCAGCCAGGGTGAGCYGCTGCCTCCTCCTCCTCCTCCTCCTCRCGCCCCTCTCCCCGGCAGCGCGGCGGTGCGGCTCCTTCCCCGCGAAACGCGGCGTGTGGCCGGCGGCTGCTGAGATCCGGCTCCGCTCCGGCATTTGCAGCCGTCATTCCCTGGGCGAGGAAGCACAGCAGAGGTTATCCCACGCCGGCACCCGGCACACCGGCCACACGGGGAGGGCGAGGGGGCTCACCGCGCCGGACCACAGCCGCGCCAGCCAGGACAGGACAGGGGGACGCGTGGGGATGCCCCGGGGAAACCTCCCTCCTCCTCCTCCTCCTCCTCCTCCTCCTCCTCCTCCTCCTCCTCCATGGTCTCTTCCCAGCCCAGGGGGTTTGAGGACGAGGCCGTGCCGCCGGCGCGGGGCGAAGGGGAGGAAGGGCTCCCAGGGAACCACGCGGGCTGCGCGAGGCTCCTCCTGGCGCGGGGGACGGGAGGGCCCGAGGCTCCCGGCRCTGGTGGGACCGGGCTCGTGACCGTCAGGAGAAAAACCCCAGCAGAAGGACGAGGGGCGGGAGGCGGGCGAGGAGCGCGGCCGGGGGGTTCCCAGGCCGAGCCGGGGCTGCTGAGCCCCGTCACGCCGGGCACGGCTGCGTGTGGCCGGGCTGGGCTGTGTGCCCCGGGCAGGCGTGCCGGCGGCTCCCTGCGCCGTGCCGACGGGGCTGTCCCGTGCCCCAAAACCCTGGGGAAGCGTCTCGTGACCCCCAACTCCCCCGGGACAGAATTCCCCGTTGCGGAAGCGAACGTGAGCGGGGTGCCGGGTGCTCCCGCAGCGCCGTGGGGGGAAGCGGCTGGGGGCTGCGGGGGGAGAGCCCCGGCGGGGCAGCCCCGAAGGCGGGGGGGCGGCGCGGGGACCACCGGGACCCGCGGTCGGAGGGAGGCCGGCGCGGGCAGGGGGTGCCGAGGCGGGGCGGGGGGGGGCTCACGTGAGGGCGGCCTTGGCCCCGTGGGCGCGCTGGTGGGCGGTGAGCTCGACCTTCTGGGCAAAGCTCTCGCCGCACTGGGCGCAGGCGAAGGGGGTCTCGCCGGCGTGGGTGCGCCGGTGGATCTTCAGGGAGCCCTTTTGGCCGAAGGTCTTGCCGCAGTCGGGGCAGGCGAAGGGCCGCTCCCCGCCGTGGCTGCGCTGGTGCGTGGCCAGGCTGCTCCGGCAGCTGAAGCCCTTCCCGCACCGGGCGCAGGCGAAGGGGCCGCCGGCTGCCTCATGCGGCTCCGGCAAATGGCTGCCGCCGGGTTGGACCTCGGCGGCGGTGCCGGGCCGGTCCTCGGCGTGGGTGCGCTGGTGGTTGAGGAGGAAGCGCTGCTCGCGGAAGCGCTTCCCGCAGCGCTGGCAGGAGAAGGGCTTCTCGCCGCTGTGGATGCGCTGGTGGGTGAGCAGGTTCTGCTTGAGGCTGAAGCTTTTCTGGCAGACGCCGCACTGGTAGGGACGCTCCCCGGTGTGGATGCGTTGGTGGATGATGAGGTTGTGCTTGAGGCTGAAGGCTTTGCCGCACTCGGCGCAGATGAAGGCGCGTTCCCCGGCGTGGTGCTTCTGGTGCCGGGCGAGGCTGGGYTGCTGGCCGAAGCATTCCCCGCAGAGGATGCACTTGAACTCCTTCTCCGCCTGCTCCTCCGCCTGGCTGTGGATCACCAGCGCCTTCTCGTCCCCCAGCCCCTCCTCGCCGCCCGGGAAGGCGAAGGGGTTCTCGCCCGCGGGCGAAGCCAGGTCCGTCATGGGCGCCTGCTGCCGGGCTCACGGCACCCGCACCCCTGGGGAGCGCAGACAGGGACGGCTGCAGCTCCCGGCACCGGTTCCCAAACTGGTGGGACTGGGGTGTGCCGGGACTGCCGGCACCCGCCGACCCCCTCGGGTGCTCCCGCCCGCCGCGCCCCGGCCGTGCCGCGGGGTCTCCCCGAAGAGGGCTGCGGCAGCGCGGGGGGCCCCAGGGAGGGGGGCCCCGGGGAGGGGGGTGCCGGGGCTCGAGGTGCCGGGGCTGGGTCCCAACCGCGGCGGGGCCGGCACCGGGTGGCCCTGGGCCGGCGGCGGGCAGGTGCCGGCCTGCGAAGCCCGGGCGGG
>JASVER010000215.1:0-94964 GCA_030449065.1 Oceanodroma leucorhoa
CAACATTCCTATCACCGCCAAACCCAAAACACAGCACCCCCTCCAGCTACAGGGAAGAGAGTTAACTCTGTCCCAGCCGGAACCAGGACACATGGGTATGGCTTGAAAATCAGCAGTGGAGTGAAAACATGGCGGGGGTTTGCCTGCAGGGTCCTTACTACATTGATCTCGGAGATACAATATTGCTCATTTGTTTACTCTTCATATTACATGTGAAAGCTTGCACAGGGGCCCATCTTGATAGCTTACCTCTGAAACACTGAGGTGAGGTGTTACATCAACACCTTTTGCTGCCTATCTTGCAGGCAAACAGCATTGTGTGGTTTTTGTTTCTACTCCCAGGGGAGAAAGAGGGGAAAAAAACCCTACCTGTGCAAATACAATAGTAGCAGCCTTCACACCTTGCAGCAAGTAGTTATGGCTGCAGGCATTTTAGATTATAAAAAGTCTGTGTCACTGCTTGCTGGCATGTGGTACAGCTGTCACTTCTCTGCTTGGATAGGGCTGTCTCATCAATCTCAGTGCCTGTGCTGCTTGTCCAGGCTGGGAGAAAGGTACTGTAATAAYAACAACAATCATAATAAAAGGACTRTTAGAGGAGTATGATAGAGCCTCCTGTTGAGAATGCATTGTAAGCATATTGACATAAGGAAATGTACTTCAGTCCATTTAGTGCTTTGTTTCCTTGAACACATTTTGACGATATAGGATTGTTGGTTTTTTGTGTGGGGTGGGCAGTTGCTTCATGTTTTATTCCATAGTTGTGTACTGTAATTACAAAGTGGGAATGGAATTTCAAGTTGTCTCTCACCTGGGATATGAATCTTCTGCTCAGTGCACATATGCTTGTTTTCACACCAGCAAACAACTACATTAAAAAAGCATTAAGGCTGTGAAATAAGTGTGGAGAGGCAGGGATGAGGAGTGAATCTCCAGCCTGGTGATGTGGGGCTCAGTGAACCACACTCTCTTCTGCTCCTCAGCAGAAGTTTAATACTTGGGTGTACGTTTCTGTGCTTATTTCACTACTCGAATGGTATTTTCCCTGTTACTTAAAGTCTATGTCAGCTGATGCTGGCAGGCTGGTGCTTCTCTGGATATCCTATATGCTCTTATTCATTGAAATAACAGAAAGCAATACCCTTATGAAATGGCAAGTGTGTGTGAGCAGTGGCTGCCATGCGTGAGAAACCATGTAGTGTGTAAATTTATTCATATCAATTTTTACTTGATGTCTATTTACACTTAGTAATTATCTGCAACTAACCAACTTATGTAATTAGCTATTAACAACTATATTATTGTAAGTTAAGAAATGCACACTCTTTACTGACCACAGTTTGATTATTCTTTTTCAATAAAGTATATTGTGCAAGGAACCTGTATATGCAGGGCTTGGCCTTCAAAATATCTCAGCTGCTTGAAAATGTGGCGATTCTTGTCCAAGGAACTTAAACTTAAAATAATAGTACCTTTCTAGTTAGTGCAGCTGTTAGAATTCTGTCCAAAGTTGATGCTGTTCATGGCACATGTGGTACTGTATGTGCAACTCACACAGATGGTGTTTGGAAGATCCTGTTTTACAAAACTGGATTAAGTATCTGCCTTCTCTTGTGAGGTTACTAGCGCAAATTGCTATATTTCTATCATATGGAAGTCTTTTAAATCTAGTTTTACAGATGGACAAATGGTATAGCATTATAAATTAGACATGTTTCTCCAACTGCTTTTGGGTTTACAGAATTAATTTTGAGGCTTGGAAGGGTTTTGCTTTATATTTTGTAAATGTATCCTTTTCGTGTAGTTTGCCTGGTTGAGAGCATAATTTTTCCTAGAAGTTCATGGAGTTTAAACAGGAACAGATGCAGAAAGATTTCTTTGTTCATTTTTCAAATCCTATTCCTAGATAAAGGAAAGTGTATCAAAATTCAGGATATTTGTTCATAATATATTTAGGTTGTCTGAGCCTCAGATGTCTTGGTATTCCATAATGAAGTACAAGTTTTCTTGTTTTTTAAAATCAGATTTCTTTATCTTGTCTCTTTGATCTCTAAGCACCCTAAATTTGCTTTCCTTTTGTTTTTATTTCCTTTCTTTTTGTGTCTGAACTCTTATCTCTTCCGTGGAGCTGAAGTGTTTAATAGCTGGTGCCTGAAAAAAGAATTTGGAATAAGTGGGTGCTGCTAGTTCCAGGAGATGGTGTTTGATCCCCATTTTACAAAACTGGTTGGTCTTTACAGTAATAATCTGTTCTTCAACTGTTGAAAATTTGATGCTGTGGCTTGCACAGTAAATTTAAATAAAGCTGTACATTAAATGCTTCTATAATGCTTCTGAGTTAGTCTCAGATTCTAGGGGCAGAAACGAAAACTGTAGGGAGAGATTCCTGCTTAAGCCTCTCCCTTTCTCAGAGGAAAGCTGGTCCAAACAGGACATGGCATTTTTGGAGTCATACTTATTACTAAAGTCTGAGCTTTGTTGCACTAACTTTTGCCTTGAAATAAAAAAATATCTCCCACTGCTTTACATCGTATGTTCCTGTCTCCCTCTTACTTGATGCCAACTGATTTTTTTTTTTTTTTTTTTTTTGCCAGTGTCATGTTCAGTCCCTCCAAAACAGAGAATGTTCCTATGATCAAATGTGCTGTGTTCTACCACTTAAGTATCTTCTGTTACGCTCAGCTTCTCTGCTGCTTTGGTACTTGAACCAGAGACGTGCTTGCACCACTAATAAGGGTATGACTGAGCATTGTGTGCCTTACACCACTAATAACATATGACTAAGCATTGTGTGTTTGTCAGTGTTCATCTAATTACAAATTCTACATTGATCATTGGAGTATTTGTATCAATATTGTACTGATTGGGGTAGCTATTTTAGGACACTAGTTCTCAAAGCAGATTGTGAAAGATTATGTGAATGTAAGGACATTTGTATCTGTACACATGCCATATATGTAATGTGAATAAATTCCCAAATGCTATGGGGAATGCATAGATCAAAGCCACCTGATTACTGATTTATTTTCTTTCTACCAGCACTAAGATTACTGTTTGAAAACAAGCTAAGAGTCCCAAGGAAATATCTTTTTCCTCTTTCAGCCTGCCTTTTAAATATACTATCTCTTCCAACCACAGAGTACACATTTGTCTACATTTTTATTTTTTTCTGTTATACTGCCTAGAGTTGGCCATATCCAATCCTGTGTTACTGACAAGCCCATTCACAGTTGATTTGATCAGGGTTAGAAACAGCATTTATTGCTTCCAAATCAAGACTAGATATGATTCTTAAAAAAYAAACAAAAAACAAAACAAAAAAACCCCACACACCAAAAAACACACAAAAAACCCAACAAARCAAAAAACCCGAAACCAACAACTGCTCAAGTAGGAGTTAGAGCCTGATATAGAAAGAATTGGGGAGGCTTTCTGGTCTGTGTCATACAGAGGGTCAGGCTAGAACGTTACAGAAGTCCCTCTGGCCTTCATTGTTTATTTGGAGTTAGAAGTAAGATTTATGCTGTTCTGAGGCTGAATTGCAGCCTAGAAAGGGAACATACAAATGTTTGTGATTGTGGTGGAGATACCGGTAACTGAATTCATGCAATGGAGCATGATACAGAGAACTCAATACTTTGTTTCTGGCATTTGTAAAAACTGATGGTGGTCGTTTTTCCCTCTGCCACTGCCTCGCCAGTTCTGCTCTTTGGTACTTTGTGGGGTTTTGAACAAAACTTTTGTGGGTGTTTTTCCCCCCCAGTGCCTTTGCTTCACCTGTGTCGACTATCTTTCCTGGAGGTGTTTAGTGACTACTCCAGCAAAGAGACTGCTTGGCAGGAGCACTTGGCACAGACACGGCACAATGTCCGTGTTTGACTGGTCCCTGTGAGTGCATTTCCAGGGCGCTGGCTTGGGTACCTTGCAGCTGGAAATGAGTGAATGATGGGGTAGAGAATTCATCTGGAGGCTGGTCACTAGGGCAATTAATCAGCATGACAAGGGGTCCCTGGCATTGACATGTTTATATCCTTCTGGTATAAAATGACAAGTAAGGATATTTGTGATTATTCAATAATCTGCCTGAAGAAATCAAAGTAAGTTAAGAGTAGCTAATTCTTAAACCAAATCTTTTTGGATAATTGATGAAACCAAACATTAATCACTTACCTCAAAGTGGTACATTTTTATGTCTATGCTTGCTGAGAGAAGTAAGAGGCTTTATTTTGGGAGCAGGCCAGCTGCTGTGCCGTGCTCAGCCCGCAGGGTGGTGGGCTCCTACACCTCCCACGCGTGAGCGGCAGGCCGTGCATCACGGGGGTGTGAGGCCGGCTGCCCTCGGGGGAGGCATGGGTAGCAGCTGCTGTGAATGGCAGCAGGAAACCCTCTGTCATTTCTTTGGGTGCTGCTGGAAAGGAAGGTCCAGAACTGTGGTTGATGGGAGGGAAACCAATGCCCTGTCCCACCTGTGACATCCCAGCCCCACCACTGTGGGGCTCACCCCACCTCTGCTCAGCCGGGCGAGCACCGTGGCATCGCTGCCTGGCTCAAAGCGGAGTGCCTGGAGAGAGCTGGCATCCCACAAACCTGCTGGGTACCTTTTGTCACCATATAATGCAGAGTCCTGAATGCCCAGCCCTGAGAGCACTACCAGCCCTGACTGCCCCTGCCCAGGCCTCATTTCAGCCCCCCATGTTGATGCCTGCCCCAGCGAGGCTGCAAAGTGCCTGTCCCCTGTCCTGCCTCTGGCCTGCCTGCCGGCTGGACCCCARGCCTGCGTGGTTGGCAGCCCCTCTCCTGATGGACCCCTCAAATGCCATCTGTGGCTTGACTTCAGCCCTGCTGGTGGCCCTGTCCCCTGGACAGGCTCTGTGTGCCCCTGCCTATGGCTCCCAGCTGGGCTCCCCAGACGGGCCCTCAACCTTGTTCCTTGCTTGCCTTGTCCAGGGCTGTTGATGGACCCCATGGCCAAGGTCTGCCTGTTCCCCCCAGACCCTGGGGGACAGTGCCTGCTGGTGAGGGCCACCAGGGCTCCTGGCTCACCTTGCCCTGGGGAGCAGCTGGCCCTTTGCTCCCTGATACTGGGTGACTGTGAAGATACTGTGTGTCTTTGTCGGTGCTTTCTTGAGGAATCAGGTCTTGAAACCACAGTGTTTGACTTGCCTAATTGTTTATCTAGGGCGTTAGCTCTACAGGGGAAATAATGTTAGTATTTATGGTAGCTTGTGACAGAAAATACCTCTTTGATATCTCTCTTGCAGAGCATAATGAAACAATGTTATGATGGCCTAAGATCTTTAGAAATACAATAACCGTGGTTTTCTGCTGGATGGGGTCTGAAACGTGGGGTGTATCTGCCATTCTTTTTGATAGACATGCAGCACTTGTGAGACAAGTCCTGCAGGACTGGCAAACCAGAAGAAGCTGGGATTTCAATTCAATTTCAGTGCTTCTTTATAAACCTGAAGTGTGCTGGTGGTGTGGTAAATCTTGCTACAAATCTTAGTGCACTATGATGAATTTGGGTACCAGCCAGGCCAAATCAGCAAGGTATCTGAAACAGTTCTACATGTGGAAACCCACGAAGCACGTGCAGTGCTTTCCTTTGCGACAGGAGAGAAGGTGGCAGTGCAGAAGCTTGGCTATAGAGGCAGCGGAACCAGTGGTTTGGCTCGGGTCATTGTGTTGCAGGACTGTTTCAGAGGTGCTGGAAGAAGGCTGGGAGTGGCTTGAAATTGCTCAGCCGTATGAAAGCGCAGAGAAACTATGATCTTGCAAAATGTTTTAGCTGGTGAAAAGCTTTTTCGTTTTCTTTTTCCATGGCAATTTTAAAATTAGGGATGAATTGTAGGAATTAATTTTATTCGTTGCCCATGTTAACACAACATCTCAGACTTCATTGAAGTCTCCTGAATGGAGAAGAGAAGGAATAGTTACATGAAGTGTGCTGCAGAAAAAAGGGAAACTACATTGATGGAAGTCAACTGGTATAAGCTTTTGTGTACTGGGGAAGCATACAAACCATGCAAGTTCTGCAAACAACTCAATTTGATTCCTAGCTGGATGTTCTTTACAGTTTCTGGATTCTTTTTTTCTGTTGTCTTGTGGAAGAAGGAGGATGCTTGATCTGATGGGAGCACAGATTAAAAAGTCAGTCAGCTGTATCTAGTGCTGCTGTCTCGCATTAGAGCAGGTTAGTCTTGGCTGCACCGTTAAGTGAGACTCAGTTTCTTTGCTCTGAATTCTGTGGAGTCTTACCCATGCATTTACCCAGTGCTGAAGTTCATGCTTCTGTCTGAGATGTGATACAAATTTGACGCTAAAAAGCAGAGGGCTGGAGAGGTGCAATGTTCAGAAGAGAAGGGTGTGAGCAGAGGACTTAAAATTGAGGTTTTTGGGGATATGGAGCATAGCAGCAGTGACWTGAGCTGGCCCTGGTTTGCTCAGGAGAGCAGGGGAACCTTGTGGTAGCTCGTGCATGAAAAATGAAGGAAGATGGTCCACCTTGGTTTACATATGTAAGTCAAATCGGTCATAGACAGGAACAGCACTGGAAGTTATGGAAATCCGTTGAGTGGCTATAGTAGAGGGTGATTACCAAAAAAGAGGTAGATGATATACATCAGGTACCTCATGGATTTAGAAGGATTCTGGATGTCTGTAACTGAGAAAGGTGACCACATGGGTTTTACTTTCTCACATAAATTATAAACAGGTATTTTTTGGCAGGATGTGTGTCCTRACTTGCATTTATCAGAGTTTTTTGAGACACTTTCAAGGTGTTTGTGAAGTCTGATCTTCCAAAGGAGAGTCTTAGGGTGCAAAACATACTAACTATGGAAAGTGTTGAGAAATGTGAATTTTGAGGAAAGCAATCATGATATTGTTTAACTGCCTGTACCCCATTTCCTTCCTGCTCCCCACTTTGTCAGAGTACTGGATTATGTTGCCAGCTTCTCTGTACCAGTGCTGCTTGTAGATAGGAATTTTTTTGTCCCTCTTATGCTTGCTCCCAAACACCTATCCTTCTGTCCTGATCTATGCAAGACTGGCATATAGGCACATCCAACCTACTGTGCTGTTCCTATGTACTGCTTAAAAGGCCTTAGGCTGGATCTAAGATGACAGAATTTTTCCCCCAGATAAATAACTTAAAGGTACAGATGATGAAATACTCTGTAAATATAAGGTACTCTAATCTAGCAGAGCCACTAAGTCTGCTTCATCAGCTAGTTACTAGAAGATCATGAATAATACATGCATGGAAATAAACTGAAGTCTCACCTGAGTCTCTGCCTAAATTTTCCCTAGCATAAATATTTAGGCACAAAACTTAAGTGCCCTGAAGTGCTATGTTGGTTAGTAGGCTTTTTTCTCTAGGGCATGCAAAAATTGTGTGGCCTAATTATTACTCCTATAGGTGTATTTTAGCTCCAATAATTCTTAATAAATTTACCATGCTAACTTAGGTCGACAAGTGAACTCACATGAAACTGTTATTGAAAGCTAAGTCTGTCTGCATCATTAATTGCATGGTGTTTCATATCCTTGGAACAAACTTCTTTACTGTAAAAGAATCTGCCCGCAAGGTCAACTGTCCTGGCAAAGTTGTGGTTTATAAATCAGATCTAGGTATTTATGCTGATAGTCAGTTTTGTTCTTCTCTTGTTGTGCATAGTTAGTAGGTTTTTCATGAATAACACCATTATGCAACCTTGTCTAAGCCCAATATGAGCAGCTGAGGTATTTACTAGCTGAGAGTCCTTGTCTGGTACTAATTAATGTAGATTTTTGAAATAAAGTGATGGAACGCTTTAATTTACTGTGTGTATAGAAACAAAGTGAGTATAGTAAATATAAGTGAATTCCTGGGAGTGACTACTTCCGAACATTTATATACATACCCAGGTGTATTGATCTGAGTTAATGTGATTATCTCCAGGCAGTGTGTAAGTACTGCAGATCCCTTCTGTGAAATCTCTAAGCTTTTCCTAGCCGTGCGAGCAGATGAGTCTGTTCGTGTCCTTATGCTCAGTGTCTTGTTCCAGAGATGGGGACTGCATCATTTTCTGTAGGCTCGCTGAGTGCATTCATGCTCTGCTTGTATTCCTCTAGCATGCTAAAAGCATGGTTTTACCTGGCAGTGCCAGGCTGGGGGTACAGCGTTGCCAGTTTCTTTGTTGACTTGCTGCTGCCTTCTTTTGCACTGATTTCTGTCTGTGCTCTTTGCCAAGGTCCTTCATGGCTTTAGCTGTGGTAGCTCCTTCCTTCAGTACTGAGAATGTTGTCTTCTCCCTGTAACCAGTGATGTTTCCTGGTTAAATCTTCAAAAAGTATCTTCATCCTTTTGCTTTCTCTCATGCCAGGGAAGAAATCCTAGCAAATGTCTCTAAACCTACTTCACTGTTCCTCTCCCTATTAATTCTCCTTTGCCTTAAGGCCTGCACAAGTCTTGGCTGGACTGCTCATGGTCTAAGACATTCCTCTTCTGTTCCCAGAAGAGATGCATCAGCACAATAGGGAAGAGCACGGGAAGGCCRGGAGCAAGGGGCCAGGGCTAGGGCTGCGGAAGAGATGAAAATGGCTTATTTCCCCCACTGCCCCAAGAGAAGGGCCCGAGGAACCACAGCCAAAGACCACAACAACTCATGCTGCCTAGTGGGGTCTCATTGTTTTACTGGCTGTCCTGTCTGTATCCCCATGTTCTCATGTACTGCAAATAAAATTACAAAGTCTTTGGGACAGATGCTATCATCTTTGTGTTTATGCAGTCTCTGGCACAAAYGTAGCATTATTACAACAGAAACAGTATATAATAATCAATGGATTTTATATAGAGAGCTTTAACTAGATAAAGCTCTGTAACTAAGCTTTAGCTGAAAGAAAATGGAAGTACAAAGCTGAATGATTTGGAAACTTTGGTATTTATTTTTTTTTAAACTTGTGCATAATGTTGCATATTCTTCCGTATATTATTTTTTTGCCTGCTTGTAGTGTTTGGTATTAAGCTAGACAGTAAGCTCTCCAAAGCACAATTGTTTTCCCAAATGTATTTATATTGCAAGTAGTATGCCTTCATCTAGAGAGAGGAGCTTTTTGCATATTGTAATAAAAAGTAATAGTAATTACTCGTATTTGGAAGTAAAGCTGAAAATTATTTGGACTATGTGGAAAAAGTGTTTTCTTGCATGAAGTATAAAAACAGTAGGCCTTGTTTATGATCTTCCTTCCTGTGCGCTAGCTTAAACTACAAGTATAGTTGTAGTCTGTGGACATGCTGCCTTAAAACAGACACAAGATCACATCCTGATGCATTTGTTCAGAGACTGTTGTAATATTAGTGGTTAGAGTTGTACTTTATTTTAGCAAGAGTTTTCATCTACTTCCTTTGGATTCCCTTTTTTTACTATCGGTAATGTTGTTGCCATAACCTTACACCTATTTTGACATCAGAAGAGTGATTCTTTATCTCTTATGTGACTGCCTCTGAGGCTGTACACAGGTCCTGTTGAGGGAAGAATAATATATTTTTATGTATWAAAAGATTTATTACACAAGGCTAAAGTTTTATTTTAGAGAGCTTTTATGTCTGGCACATTTCTAAAACATGATCTTCAGTTTCTGTAGCTCTGCAATCTGATATGAGCTTTCTAGCTGTCTCCAGTATTTCTTTTAAGTTCATTGTAGGTCTGCAGCTCTCCTTTGTTACAAGGACGCTCTTGAAGCTGTCATTTGTATTTTATTCAGGAATAACGTTGCTAAAGTTCTTGCTGCTTCTGTTTTGTGACCTATTGTTATTCGTACATTCTTTTCTCTGTTCTAATTTTAAATCTGCCTGTATTCCAATTTAGCTGGAGTGTTCAATATATTCCTTTTTATGTTACTTAGAAATTTTTATATCTCTTAGTGGCTTGATTTCAGAGAGAGATCTAATGGAGCCAGCTGGCTGAGAAATGGATTTCTCCATTTCACAGGAGAAAAAAAACCAACCACCCTTATTTTAGGAAAATGATTTCTTTATTTCTTCAGCATCCTGATTTGAAATGGAAATGAAGTTCAAAATTTTCTATGGAATTCAGATTCTGAAAAAATCTTTCAGATGTATCAAGCTAAAAAACCCACAAAACCCCTGATGCTCTTTTAATGATTTATTTAACATTTTATGTGAGATATTCTCAATGACCAACATATTAATGTTTTGGTCCATTTTAATCTGACTTTGTTTTCACTGCTCAAAAAAGTGGAGAGAAAAGAATAGGTACCTTCAGACACGATAAAGTACAGGAGACTGTCTAGCCACAATGTGAGAACATGTAGAGAAAGAAATAAAATTTCTGATGAACGTGGCTTTACYAACGCTTCTTTTGATTTAAATTTAAGTTTTGAATAAGGCTAAAAATGGCTTGAAATATGCAACAAAAACACTTAACCTGGCAATATTTCTTTCAGCCAAAAAGATTTAAAAACAATCTTGATAGTCTTTCCATGTGACGAAATAGCCTGTCATTGACTGTATTTCAGCTTGYCAAGACTATTTCAAACGTAACAGTGTAACCTCACTACTTCTGACATGTTACTTCAGTATACAGCATTCATTATGCACTTTATGACAACATGCATAGTTTAAATCAGATACATTTTTATAAGGAATATAATACTACTCTTCAATGTAGTGTCTAGGCACCTCACAAATCAAGAGTTTACCTAAAAAGCCTTGTTTCGGGAAGAATTGTTATCCTYGTGTGGCTGGTAACGAACGTGAGGGTCTGTGGCTAGCCCTGCATCGTGTCAGCCACCGCTGCTCTGCACTCAAAAGCGTGACAGCACTTGCGCAAATTGTGTAGCCACAACAGGGTGGTGTTTTGTCCATGTTAACATGCCACATATTTACCCGATTCTTGGATAGGCTTTTCAAAATGCTTGGAGTCCCCTGCTGCTGYAGCCTGGCTCCCCACAGGTAGGGCTGCACGCTTGAAACGTGCCTAAGTTAAATAGTGTCTGGTCTCGCAGAATAAGCCTTCAAACTATRGTTGGTGGTGCAGTGTGGTAGGCATGGGTCCCAGGGTCGAGCATAAAGGGGAGGACTGTCTTTCACAACAGTATTTCTTTATTTAAAAAAAAAAAGCACCTCCTTTTTACACTACAATGACTTTCTCAGCTGTAACCACATAATGTGTCCTCAATACAGCTAGTTTTTTTGTGTTGCCGTACATCACCGTGGGCTGTGAATTGCTGTGATCCGTTACCGCTACATTTAACACTGCATTCTTTTAAATCAAATGACTTCTGAGTGGTTATCTTGATTAAAGCACTTGAATGAATAAATAATGCAGTGGACTTAATAGTGAGGGAAGAAATAGATCAAGTGGAGCTGTAATTCTTGAGAGGATACATTTTTCTCACTTTTTGACTTTATGGATTATTTAAAAGAAGTAGCTCTACTCACAATGTTTCTTTTGTAATGTTTTCATTTAGTATAGTAGTATTTACTTTGATCTGTTGCTATTTTATTTAGCAGGCAATCCTGATATTTAGCCTACAGTATCTTTCCATAACGTACAGACTAATGAAGATTTGCAAGCATTCGTTTCCTCCATGTTTTCTCCAGAAAATGAGTGTGAAGTTCAGAACTTCAACTTCATAGCTCTTTGCACTGGTTTTCCATGGAGGAAAAGATAAAAATTAAATCTCTAATGCTGTACCACCGTGTCCTGGTTGCGGCTGGGACAGAGTTAACTCTCTTCCCAGTAGCTGGAGGGGGTGCTGTGTTTTGGGTTTGGTAATGAAAGGAACRTTGATGGCCCATTGATGCTTTGGTTGTTGCTGGATGGTGCTTGCACGGAGGACTTTTCAGCCTCCCATGCTCTGCCAGGTGCAGGGGGAGCTGGGGGGCGGCATAGCCRGGGCGRTTGACCCAGCTGGCYAATGGGGTATTCTAYASCAYGTGAMATCATGCCCAGCATAAAAACCGGGGGGCTCTGGGGGTTGGGCGTGCGGTTCCTTTGGAGCATGTGGGGGTGAGCAGTTGCATTGTGTATCGCCTGTTTTGTATATTCTGTTATTGTTGCTGTTATCATTGTTGTTATCACTGTTCTACTTTGGTTTATTTCCATTGTTAAACTGTTTTTATCTCAACCTGCGGGTTTTCCTCCGTGTGCCCTCATGATTCTCTTCCCCATCCTACCGGAGCGGGGTGGTGAGCGAGCGGCTGCGTGGTGTTTAGTTGCTGGCTGGGGTTAAACCATGACACACTGGTATGTTTTCATCTTYAGTCCTGAGATGTTTCTTTGCAGACACTTGGAATGCAACAACAAAGATGGGACAATATCAGAGTATTTCTGAGAATGGCAGTTCAAAGGGGGACGTAGTCATACCAATTCAGACACATCTGCTAAGATCTGAGGATGGGCATGTTCAGCTAACAAAGGAAGAAAGCTACAGCTGCTCTGAGTTCTCTCAATGCAGAACTTGGAGTAGGGTGTTTCTTGTTGTGTGTGATAAACTGTGCTATTAAAAATACATGTTCAAACAATACAAGGAAGAGTGAGTAACAGGATTTATTGCAGTTTGGTTTTTTCCCTGGTCTTTTCTCAACTACTAAAGCAAGGGTCCTCATCCTCATTCTCCCCTGAAATGAGCAACTTGGAGAATGTCTGACTTCTTTTATCCATTATCTATGGGTAAAAGAAAGGGTATATGCAAAGACCAGAGTCCCCACCCTTATAAGTCTGTTCCTTTTGCTAGAGAAAAAAGGATTTTTAAGTGATAATGAACTTTTGAGTGCAACACTAAATTAAAACAAAAAAACAACCYCCCAAACCTGTTCAGCTGCCCCAACCTATACCATTTGTTAATTACTCCCTAGCAGAAGATAAATAATTCCTAAAGATAAACATTTTTAAATTGAATTTTGCCCTGGCAAACAAAATAGCTCACTTGGAATGCCATCAGGTCCTGGGATGAGGATAACTCTTAACAAGAGAAAGTTGTATCTACTGCACACTAAAGAAGTGCGATAACAGAACATCAGACAAATAGTACCCAGTCAGTCTAACTCGCTGACGAGCAGGGTGCGGCCAAATAAGATGAAAGCACTAGAGGGTGAAACAAGTGAGAAGGGGTTAACAACAGAGGAGTGAAAAGAACGTCATGCACAGAGATGTTAGATGACAGGACTCCGATTCCAACCTTTCTCCTTCTGAAAAAAACTAGGCAGTCCTTTCAGCATAGGGCATTTTGGGGACTGGTGCTGGGTGGGAGGGGAAACCAAGCCTGATTCACTGTAGAAAGAATGTAGATGTGTATATGACAGCTTTTGTGTGCTGTCATAAAAGAAGAAATCAAATTTAAACTTGAATGAAAAGACCATTACTTTTTCAACTTYTGTTATGTCACTCTCGTGGTGTAAGTATAACAAATTTTGGATGCCCTGATAGAAACCTGCCTCTGCAGTAGCCTCCTCTGTGTTAGTCCGGTCATCTGGCTACTTGACTAAGATGTTGAAGACCYAGGTCAAATGCTCCTCTAGTCTGAGGGCTTTATTTCAACTTTGTCCTGTTTCTCAGAACAGTGCTTTAGGCACTGATCTAGAGCATATGCTAAACTGGATTATTCTCTCATTTGCCCTAATTGATATTAGAGTCTTTGTATAAACAGTTCAGTATGAGTTGGTGGGGACAAAAACTGTTGCCACTAACCCAGGAGCAGGTTTCATCTTTTGACCTAATGGAGCGGTCCCCAAGGGCAAATGTAGTCCCTTGAGCTGGAGAAGCTTCAGTCTGCTCTCCCATGTACTGGATAAGTGCCCTAATAGTTGCTGGGGGTGGAGGGTAACGAGGACAGTGACTGTTGGTAAAGCCACAGTGGTGGCAGCACGACCGATTTTGTGATCAACTATTATGATTAGCCCTTTGCTAATCTCTGTGAAGATGCCCAAGAGGGGAAGCAAAATGTTTATTCAACAGGGCATGAAAACGCTTTCCTTATCAGCTTTGGTAATGACCATGAAATACCCATCTTGAGTGGATCCAAATTCATGACAACTTTAGCTCATGCAGCCATTAAACTGGTAACTCCTCCTTGCATAGGTGGAGCCTGTTCTGGCATGTTCCTCTGCTTGGTGGGGGCCTGGGGTAGGAAGGTGTTCTTGTGCTGCATGTTTGTAAATGATCTGAAGACCAGTGAAAATTGATGTACCCTTGGCAAATTATGATTTGGGAGCTCATTATCTCTTTGTGAAACTCATTTTCCAGCCTACTGATTAAGCTTATAAAAGCACAGTTTTAATATGCCTCCTGCTCTGTTTTTAATTCCCTGGCTGACAGTAAAGAAAATTCTGACCAACTCTCAGGACAATTTATACTCTTCTTTTATCTTGATGGCATATTGATCCTGCTGAACATTTCTTCTACAAAATAATGAACATGCATCTTAAATCCAGTTCATAGAGGTTGTGTAGTGAGCTTTTTTCTTCCTAGGGGCAGTTTGCTGTTTTTGTATTCTGATAGCGGGTACAACCTAGGAGGAATGGATCAAGGCTCTTCTGTGGAAAAATCTTTCTGATCTCTGTCACTCTCTCTCCTTGATTAGAGTTTTCTGACACTTAATGGTCTTATTGTTTTGAAGTTTTAATCTCACATTACATTATAGAAAATTGTCCTAGTATCCAAAACAGCAGCTGTATTTACCTAGGGAAAAGCTCATGGAAAGCGGTCTTAGAAATCTCTCTGTGGCCTGAATAAACATATTCCCCTGAATAAACAGGGARGCTCTGTGTTTATTGTACTAGCTCTGCACTTGCCTACTTTTTTTTTTTTTCTTGAATAAAAGTAGCTCTAAAAAAACCCCAAATCCCACAAATAAGACCCCCAAAAGAAGCTTCTAGCGCAATGGAAACCAAGCTCTAAAACCGAAAAACCCTCTTACGCCAAAGGAGGTGGGGGAGCCCAGTTGGCTTGGGGAACTTCACTGGTGTATTAAAGTATGTTAAACTCGCCTCCTACCTTATGCGGTGACCGCTTTCCTCCTTGGAGAAGGCCCAGGTGTGGGTGCACACGCTGTCTGCCGCAGCGCTTGCTCAGGCAGTCCCTTTGCCTCAGTTCCCTTTGGGCTCGCCCTGAATGTGAGCAGCAKCTGGGACTATCTGCATGTAATTTTTCACCATTGTGAGCAGGCCCTGAGTCTCTGAAAAGGGAATAAAGGCTTCAGGATTCATCCCTGGAATAATGGCAAATTCAGGCATATTTCTTTGCAATGCAAGCTAAACTACCTGTGTTTTTCAAACATAATTATTGCCTCTACACCCCACACTCTGGAGGCTGACAGGCTCCCAATCTTATGAATGAGGTAATCTTTCAGCAACTTAACACTAAACTTGAGAACAGATGAAATAAGGAAACCACTTAGAGGAAAATAACCTCTCTGTGATGGCCCTTTCTCAGAAATACAAGATTTGCTGTTCAGCACCAGCAAGTGTGTAGGGAACCAGCTGAATGGGAGAATCTGTCCACTCCTCTAAGTACTTAATGGGACACTTATTTCCTTTTGCTAAAGAAAGGCTGGTGACATCTGCATTTAGTTGAAGAAGCTGATGGCAGAGGGAGACAAGGAAAGGCTCTGCTGTAAAGCAAGAGAATGAGATTAATGTTGCTTTCAGGTTGAAAACAACCTCTCTTTCTCATCTGAAAATCTGCAGGCCTCGGTAGAAGAAAAATGCTTGAAGTACTGAAAGTTTTTGAGTATAATCTAGTTGTTAAAGGAAAGGAGTAGGGACTGTGGTTTGATGAGGAGGTGGRAATGGGTTCAAAAAGGAATCCATCTCGTTAAAGATAGGAGGGTGTAATGTTTAGGGTTCATCTAATGCTAACAAACTATGTATATTTGGAAATGGGGGTCTTAAAAACAAACTTTGCRTATTGTGTTTGGACAGTATAACTTTCTATGACTGAAGATAAGATGGCAAGTGGTAACAAAGTGATCTTTACTTTTTTTAGATTTGGGGGAAAATAAAAATTCTCTGTCTAATCAAAGAGGAAGTTTAATTCCAGATTTATTTTCACAGCAGTTGTCAGGTATGGTCAACACACAACTCTTTTTCAAAACACCCCCAGGTGAGCTGAAGCTCATCTATGATACTAGGTGTAGATTCTGCTAGATGYTTTAAACATCTAAAACCAAAAAGCAGACAAATTGTGAAATAACAAAGAGAATTTTAAAGCAAGAAATGAACCGTTTTTAATGCTGTTCTAAATCACTGGGAGGATATATTTGTTGCCACTGAGCAGACAGGTTTCTATAAAGCCAGAGAAGCTGAAGGAGTCTTGTTGTGTTTTTAAATCCAATTCACAATTTGTTACCACAGCCATTTTTCATTCACATTTACTTCTGTTCATACTGAAACATGTTGGTCCTTTGATGTATGTTGTTGTGTGCTAGTATGACTAACAGGGATTTATATATCCCAGTTCTATGGTCTGTACTCRGATGAAACCGATGCCATGGTTATTTACAATCTGTTTGGGTCATGTTTTTGCCTTTGGTAAAACTCTGCATAAACTGGATTTGGGTTCTGTGTGATGTTTCAGAGCAAGTATAATTTCATGATCATTTTTCTCACTTGTGCTCCCTGTTCTGCTAACAGTTTGCATTAGAGAGATTTAAATKACAATTGCTTTAGCAAGATAGAAAGTGAACTAGTTGGTTCTGAGGTTGAATACTGTTCAGTTATTTAAAACTGGTGCACACTCTCTCTAGATGCCAATAACGTAAATAGCCATGACAAYTTTTAAGCCATGTGTTTGTGTGAGTATATTTGATTATAACTAGGGAGGAATTTCTCATGCAGTATTGATTTTTTTTTTAAAATTTTTTTCCTTGTGGCTACAGCACACATTGACTAGGTATAGTAAGAATGATATAAGTTGTTAATCTACGTTAGCTGGGTTCTGAATTAAATCTGATCTTTCAGAAAAGAAACYTGGGTAGTAGTGTGAATTGCTTATGCCAAGGGGCTTAATGTGGGCTTAATACTGAGAAATGGATAGAAAAGCCAGAAGTGTGGGGGTTTTAAAATGCAGATAAATGCAGGTATGAGAAAAACAAAACAACAAGAGAAGGGGTGGGGAGTGTTTGGAGGTTTACAAAATTTCATTGTAAGAACTGAAAGTACTACTGTAGGCCTGGTTGGAAAAGAGGCAGGTTAGGGGGGGCATAATAGCTGTGTACAGATGCTGATAATGTCTAGAGAGGAAATCCATGCGATCCCTCCCAAATATAAGCCTACATATGTCCCAAATACAAGCCCACTTCTGTCAGGTTATTTTGTGGGGAAGGTTTGAGTGTTTGTATTTTGTCAGCTCAGGTTGTGCTTTTAAGCATCCTTTCTTTTCCTGAACTTTTTTGGAAACACTTGGTGTTGAGGTATATTCTAGACAAGGCATATGGCTAGATAAACTACTTAATCTTGTATAAGACTTCCTCTGTTCCTAAACAATGGAAATGCACTTTGGTTGAATTGTTCCCTTAGAAGGCCGTTTAGACTGCAGAATTCATTTCACGGACCCTCCGGCCATCACTGTGCACCTTCAGAACTCATTCCCAAAAAGGCAGAGTCCCTCTTGAGAGAGCAAAGCGTTTCACTTTTGAACTGAGCATAGGAATTTCRTACGACCTATAAAATTGAAGAATATTTTGTTTTGAAATAGCCTTATTTTTCCTCTATGCTTAAAAAAGCTAGCAATCTAGATGAGCTTTGTGGAATTTCACATTAATGGTGAAGTTCTGATATTGGCTTAAATTTGGTAAAAGCAAGTCTAGGCTATCTYCAGTGCTCTATACAAGTGATAAAAACATAAGGAAAAAWTACTTTTTTTTTTCYTGGTTAATAATAAATGATAATCTTATCTATTTTTTTTAATCAAGAGAAATGCAAATCTGGCAAACTCCAAAGTTATATCATGGGCAAAACAGCAGTGGAATTTGGCATGTGTATGGACTGGTTAATAATCTTTGRATTTGCCCTTTTATTTGGAATTTGTTCTCTTCTATTGAGTTTTTTTYGGTCCTCTTGCAGCTACTCTGTTTTCTTGCAGATATTTAGATAACAGCAGCAAATTGTGGGTGCGTGGGGGCTTTCCAAATCCTGGAGAAGAGGGGAGGAGAAATGGTTTTGTTTATGCATTGTCTTTCTATACGAAAAGAGAAATCTCCTTAGATGCTAATTCCTAAGACTTGTAATCAGACTGTGTCCAAAACTCCTCCAAAATTAGTGTTCAGAAGAATCAGCTTGTCTGATYTCAAATAATACACAAAATAGTGACAGGCAGAGGGATTTTGGGATGGAGACAGATCTTGAATTTGGAAATGAGCAAGATRTCCTTTAGTAATAACGAGGTACAGTTGGAAATCTCTTTGTGATATATTCATAGCACAGTGGCCTTATATTTGTTTTGGCCAGAATAACTGTTTGAAATAATACTGAAAGCTTGCAAATCTATTGAACAKTGTACAGAACAAAAATAATTTCCTTATGAATAAACTGTATAAGATCAGAGAATCMAACAATTGGGGGCACATTCTTTCAAGGATTAATGGTGAAATACTCAGGTTTGTTTTATTTTTCCATGTTAATGAATTCAGGCATTTCTTTTTATTTTAAATGTAAAGAGTAGATAAATAACACATATAGCAGTGGAATTACTGAATTCTTTATTAGTTATAGAGAACTTGAAAGAGAACGTTGGATTTTATGGGTGCATGGGGCATATCCTTCAGGTCACTTGTAAGTACAGTGTGATAGCAGTGAAGTGCCTGTTTCTACTAAGTACAGAGAWTTGTTGATTGATTGCTTTCTATAAATAAGAGCAGTTAATTACTGCAGTTAATTACATGGTGAGGCTGTTTTCCCCCTTGCCTATGGAGCTCTAACAGATGGAGGGGGGCACAGCCACCACTCCTCTGTGCGTAGCTGCTGAGATGGCCAGCTTCTTGGGTGAGTCTCAGGTTATAAGGATCTGGCCTGCAGCCTGGTGCTTTGTCTCTTTTATTTACTGAAAAGCATAGTCTGCAGCAAGAGAAAGATGGGATGACAGCTGGGACTCCGGGCCAGGATTTCATTGTGTGTATATCCCTATGGAGGGAAGAAACCCAAATGTTGCAGAAGCTGTACTTGCTGTCAGTGGAGATGGAGRGAAATTGCACACGGTGTCTTAAGATGATTTGATGTTTTTAATAATCTCATCTGAAGACCAAAAGGCAAGGGATGACTTCTGAAATTATAAGTGTCTTAAAAAAATAATAAAATAAGTCAATATTCCCATTTTGGAAACCTATTCAAGGGTAGACTGTGCTTTAAACACTCTTGTTTATGAAACTGGTATTGTGCTGAGATATTCCATTGTGGATTTGTCTGATGAGGTATCAAAGCTGTCTAAATACTTAATATGAAATAAAAGACTGGAATGTGTCATTGCTGCGTATCTCTTGGTTTACCTTTTTATTAATTCAAGGCTGCCCTAGTCCAGACTGTATTACATTATTCATATGATACGGTTGGATTTAGTTTTTGAGTCCTTATGCAGCTAAAGCAGCATTAATATTATAGGGTATGTGCCTGAATAAAGGGCTAGAAACTTGCAGAGGTGAAGAGTCTTTTGGTGCCTGATGACTTCAAGGAATAACTCTTATAGACTGGATCTTTTCTAGAGCAAAACTCCTGCTGGGAACAGCAAAAGATCTGGCYGCCTGAGTAAAGGGTCGGTGCTGGGCGCTCTTTGCTGGGTCTGGAGTGGCCGGGGGGGGGTCTGCCATTCCCTGGTGCAGAGCACAAGGCTTGTGTGTGCAGGGGCTACCCCCTTTCAGGACTGGGAGGAAGGTGAGTCTTTCTYAGCTCCGGTGGAGCCGTGCGCAGGGCCGCTGGGTGACGAGGCCGCTGATCTCCCAGGTGTGGAGCTGCCTGGCAGGGGGTAGCTCAGAGAAGGGCAGAGGAGCATCCCACTGCCTCCGGAGGAACTGAAAGCAGACAGGGGACACGCAGACCCATGAGCCCTCTGGGAGTCCTCTAGGAGCTCCTTCACCAAGGCCTGTGCCTCTGCAGGGTGCTTCGGTGTTAAAAGGGAAATCTGCTTTCTTCTGTCAGTGCCCTGGCGTGGTAGGACCATGAGGAGGAGGCGGGGGTCAGTGCATCATGTCACCACCGGCTCTGCCATGGCTGCTCTTCGGGGCCTGCCTGGGTTAGCATGAATGTGCACAGTGTGTTCTGCAGCACTTTGATGTTTAAGAGGAGCTGGCTGAAGTGAGGGCATGGCAGAGGCAGGGCTTTTCTGTTCTAAAAACTGCCCTAAGCCCCAACAAATCCAGGCACCTCAAAGCTTTCTCTATGGTGCCAAAGCCTATAAACTACTGTTTTCCCTGGCCAAAGGTGTAACAAAAGCTTGCAGGCATAGATAGTTGCAATAGAAACTGAAGGGAGGGGGTGAAAGGAGGCAGGAGGAAAAAAAAAAGGCAAAAAACTAATGCAACAAAAGGGAGTTAAACACCTCCCCCTCCACCCTCCTCCAAATCCCAGAGATAGGGGAGTAGATATTATGAAGCAGGTTCGGTTTCTAGCAGCTTGATCTTTGCCTTTGTGAGCACTTGGCTTTGTGTGCATTGATGTCCTGTTGTTAATTATCATTCAGTTGACACCTGTATTCACGATGACACCCCTATATCACATTTTCATCACAGCGTGAAATGTCACTCTTTTTGCTTTTGTTTTGTTTAGTACTATGAATTTAGCCCAGAATTGAAAAAAATAGGTACTTCTCACAACACACAACGGGACATTGATAACCTTGCAGCTTAGTTACTGATCCTATCTCGGTGCTTCCATCTCTCTCCTTCCTCCCACCCTCTTTTTAAGCAGACAAGGTTTTCCCTCAACAAGTTGATGACAGAATAATTTCTCCAGGTTGATTGTTTGCCCCACATGGTCCTCTGGAGATCTTCATACAAGTAGAGAGAAGCAGATCAAAAGACTTTAAGAAAAAAAGAGGAAGAGGACTGAAAAAAGCCACCGTAAAGATCCTGCTCAGGTTTCAGTCTGATGATGAACAGACTTGTAAAGTATTCTGAGACCTGTCAAATTTTCCCATCTAAAATCCAGACCTATTTTAAAAAGAATTTTCATAATGAGTCTCTCTTTTGCCCCATCCACAGGCTCAGAGTATTTTCTGAAAAAGTTGTGCAGGGCAGAGGAGTCAAACACTTGATCACATGCAGAAGCACAGGATAGATGGAGTACAGCTGACTCAACAGCTACAGGGGATTTGGGTAAGTGCCCACCATGTCAGCCAACTAGAACTTACTAAAATATTGGTAAATGTCAAATTATTCATTATTTTTTAAAGAAAATTCTCATTTTATCACCTGTAAGACAAACTTAACCTCACTGGGAAATCTCAGTGGGAGTTTGTTAGGGAAGAAGTATGCAGGGAATGGCTAATGAAAACAGGAAGGCAAATTAGCATCCAACTGTGAAAAGAGGTGATTTTTTTTTTTTTTAAATTTAGCTTTTACCTAAAGGTACCTAGGCCAGATTCACACTATTAATGTGAGGGGAGGAAGGTTACAAACCCCTTGCAGTGCTGAGACTATCAATGTATGTCAAACCCACTCATGTTGCTTTCAGGAGGGAAACAATCAATTGCTTGAAGGAGACAATGTTATCCAACTTGTGGTGTCAGTCAGCCTGTTCCCACAATCGTTGCATTGATAGAGGAAAATTTTGATAAGCGAGACTTCTTATCTGGCTCCACTGCAATTGAATGACATGGGTTCGTTGATTGGAAATTACATTGTCTCCGGTCACAAAGGTGACTGGACACGATAATTGCACCACCGTTGTTTATTTTTAAAGTAATAATAGTGACAATATATTCTTGAATGAAGATAGTGTGGATTTGGATCAAGTCTTCGGTTAAGCTGATGAACTGATGCAGTCCAAATTGATATACTTATTGTAATTGCTTTGTGTACTGCGAGAGGAAACTTCATCGTGGTCTAAGAGCAGCAGAAGATAGGAGTGTTGGCCTTGCTTGCATGCTCTTGATTAAAGAATATTTTTATCAATGCACGACACTGTTTTTTTTCAGCTGGGTCTTGAGAAGTACCCCTCAGGCTTGTTTTAGAAGTTGGCTTGAAAATGACTTCAAACCTTATTTTAAGTCCAAAATGGCTATGAGAGGGACTCGAAACATGGTGAAAGACATATCCACAAGTGAATGTTTTCTATTTCACAATAGAAATGATTATTCTTTTTCTTTTTCAATATAAATCTGGGAACAGTGTAAGTGCTCTCTGATTTCACAGCGTTTATGAAATCTGTGGTATTACATACTTTCTTAGACCAAGATATTAGCAGCATTATTTCCTGCAAATTTGTTTAACTTTTAAGGATTAGATAAGGCTCTACTGTACTGCAGTAGTATTCTACAACTTTACTGCTTAATTTCTGTTCCTGAAAGTAAGGAAATAGAAGTCATCATGATGGCATAAACTGTTGCTGCTTTTTGTCAGGGAAGTCTTATTTTACTGGTAACTTTTCAAGCTGCAAACAGATGGCTGCAGTATAATCTACTTGCTAGTGACATCAAGCATTATTTACTGAAGATTTATATTTATATTGCTCTCTTCAAAAGCGTAAAAAGAGTAATTAAGTAGAATGATACTCATTTAGATCTTTATCTGCCCATGTGACTTCAGGGCTCTGGAGGCGGGCAACAGGATTAAGAGCGTCTCATCACTAGATCACAACACACTAGTGTGTTTGAATCCAGATCATGGTTAGAGGCCATTAGCATGTGATGACTCTTCAGTGGCCTATAGCAAATGATTTGATAGTCTCTGTAAATTTGTTAGCTGATGGAACCCCCATAATGATCAGTGGTCTGAGAAGGAAATCTGTAGACTGAATGTGCATGTGTTGAGAATGTATTTCAGCCTGGGAACCTCTTCGTTCCAGGATTTAGGGACACTCTTTGTACGCTCCCCATACAGGGGACTTGATGTGACTGTTGCTTTTGTATTTCAGTCCAAGAKGATCCTGGACTCGCTTTAGTCTCTGTGATTTTCAAATTGTAATGTCTCCACTAAAAGCRAAAGAGGAACACAACGTAAAACAGGTGCAAGAGAGCAAAATTGTCCTATTTTTTTTCTCAGTATTGGATTAATTAGCCAATATCTTAAAAACACTGTAGCAGTGTTCATTACAGATACTTCTATATGTAATAGCCAGTCTGCAGGTGGGTGCGGCATGGCTGGTGGCTACCTGATGGTCATTGTTTTGTAATCGGGCAGTTTTAACTGTTCACTGTAGATTTTTTTTCTTGTTTATAATATTTTGCAGCTGAAGYGAGAAGTGGAAAATCCAAAATTATTTTTATTTTAGTTTTATGATGYGAGTCAGATATGCAGTGACTTTAATAGGAAATCTATCTTTTTTCAGTAGGTTTATATTCTTGGCATTTCACGTTGAATCCACCGAAGTTGCACTAAMGAATCTAACTTGTAACACACAAGATTAAAGTGCAGAGCTACGTGCAGAAAGTCAAATTATGTGGGTTTTAATGATTAAAAGGTGGTCTTGCTTTGTCAAGAGCTTCCAAATTTGGGCTAAAATGATCTTTTCAGATCACTGCAATAGTCTCCAAATTYTATACTGAATTTCCTTTCTTTTTTCTCAGGTCTCTTGCTGATGTCAAAGTTTTTCTGATGCAGTAGACAATATGAAGAATGTGGAAGTGAGAGTAGAGTTTGTCCAAAATTCTTTAGTTCAGGTCCCAAGCTTTGACCATAAATCGCTTCCTTCAGACCCGTTTTCCTCTCAAATCTGCTCTCACTGACAACATTCTGCACTTCACATCTGTRTGAATGTCCTGTGGGAAACAGTGGTTAATTCGTGCAGGTTGAAAGAACAGAATAGAAATCTGTCTTTCCTGTGAGGCTCAGGAGATGTGATTTTGTGCATTTTTATATCTGGAACTTTAAGCTGATTTGTGTTTTCACATTTTATTGAGGTACCTGTGAACCGTGGAGATGGAAGCATCATTTCAAACATAAACTTAAAATTTTAAAATTATCTATCAGATACATATTTAGGTACTTTCATTGTATGATTTGATGGGCATGATTTGGAAAACACTAGCATTTCCTTAGGTTGTTAAAATAAATGTCTGGAAGAGTTTTGGCAATATTTTCCGTGAAATGCAGGAAGAAAGATCTAAATATCCTATTGAAGTCATCTTTGTGGGACAGCAAAACAAGTATTCTGGCAATATTTAAAGTAAAATCCAACTGTTCCATCGCTAATCATAACTACAGTAAAAATAATATGGAATGGGGTGGGGAGAAGGTAGTGCATTTGCAGAATATTAGTATTTCACTAGTGGATGTCGGAAAAGCTAGAATAACTCTGATATTTAGCGCAGAATAGCAGGTAAACAGTTTACTCCACGACTCTTAAGTGAATAAGTTTAAATAGATCTAGTAAGCCAAGATCTTTGGCTTGTTCAACAAACAGTTGTTCAGTTTTTTTTATGCTTTAATAACTATATTTCCCTAATAGTCTGTCTCCTTGGAAGAAGGTATTATGCTATTTTTTATAAATCTCTTGGAAATATTTCATGAAGTCATATTCTTCATATGATCACTGTTTCTCTTTTTACCTTGTAAATATGCAGTTAACTTAGTTTCTTTTCAGACCAGATTAAAAAAAATCCCAGTGCGTCCAAAGATTTGTTGTAACAATGAAGAAAGACACGTATACTAAAATACAATGTTTAAAAGTTTATTATGAATGTCTTTAAGTGTTAAAATGTAGATATCTTTTTTTTTTTTTACAGCTTATTGGCAGTATGGTACACTGATTAAATTTCCCTAGTCTTTAGGCAGGCAAAAAAACAGTCTCAGCTGGAGTTTTACTTATCCAAGGCTATAAGATGAAGCTCCAGATGGACCTATGCTAGTGCGTATCTCTTTAAGCACACCTTTTACTGATTTTTATAGGTTGAAGAGCACTGCATAGCTGTAAGGCTTCTATTATTTACCCAACATACACATTTAATTCTCACTACCAGTAATAAGATTCACAAAAAAAGACTGAGCTGTGTCTTTTGGAACCAGATCTAGGTTTTCAGCCTCTTGGTGTTCAGCAGCGTTTAGAATGGCTATTTCATTTCAATTTGTAAGCAAGCTATGGATTGCTTCTATATAAATATTTTATGGTCTTGAACTTCTGTTGCCCATGTAGCATGCTGGACAAAATTTGAAGTCTTTCAGATTAAAATCTAGTGATTTTGGTGTGGTTTCCTTTTGTGGAAAATTAATATCTCTTTCTCAGTCCCTTTGGCTTTTTTTATCCTCTGAAAGAGATTATTGTAAGAGGACTGGAAAATAAACCAGAATTTTTTTAAACTTTAGAACCAAAGCAAAAGCTTTGTATATAATTTTTAAAAAACTGTCCAAAAATTTGTTCCTCAGTCTCATTTTCCTCGGATACTGTAGGCATCTGCTTGATTCACAAAACATCTTGGCATCTGAGACTAGCTATGATTTAGTCTTTGTCAGGTAAAGCTCCTGTTTGGTTCTGGTGGAAGTTTGATGAAGGAGGGGCTCCAAGCTTTGACTCAACGTTTAATTACAAAGCTGATGTAGTATGGAGCTAATCCAGGAATCTTGTTTTTCAATCTCAAGAATTGAGTGGAAATATATGACTAGAAAAATAACACAGGTCATTCTAGGACCAAATAATTGATGCTGAAGGCAACTTTATGCCTAACTACATGTGTGTGTTTAATGCATGGTCTTTATTACGTGGTCTGCAACTGTTCTTTGTGTTCTGAATAGCTACGAGAGAGAGAGATTAGTTTACCTATTTAAAACAAAACTCTTTTCCCATTTTTGTGGGGGGAAAAAAAAMCAGCTGTTTTTGTACATTCTAGGGTGCACTGATCTCTGGTGTTGTTAGTTTTATTATTTCCTCATATATGCTAAATTATTATATTTGTTGTATTTCTGTGCTCTGTGCCCTCAAATACTGTAATTTTGGGAACATAAAGTCTGTTYATCAGCTTTAGCTCCCTGTTTAGGAAACTGCTGACCTTCAAGATGTATATGTCTGCTTCTGTGTGTATATATTTGTCATGTATATATGTGTGTGTGCATGTCTGCATATAAATATTTTTTCAGCTTTGCAGGTGTTGCTTGGTATCAGAAATGGGATGGCACTATGGAGCTATGGAGTCTGAAATCAGAGAAATCTGTAAGAAAAGAAATGCTGTGTTTCACAGTATCAGCACCAAAGATTATCCACAAACAAAGGGAAATTCTATAGKTGAAACGTGTCTTAAAGTCCTTCGCATCTCAGGTGCCCTTTTTTCTGTAACAATCCTTTTGAAAAAAAGGGAATTACCGCCATTTGGTAGGCTTGTCTTCAAAACAGATACTGTGAAGATCCAAGTCCTATTTTATCTGCAGAAGAGCTAAGGAGATAAAGTGGAAGGCAATAGTGAAAACATGATCTGGATAATTTGTTACARTGGGATGTACAAGTTAAGAGAAAGTTCCACCGCAGAACTTGAGGTAGAGAGGTATTCTTCTGTTTTTGTTCACCAGGTTACTTTTAAATGACGGCAAATGATCTAGTACATGTCTAGAAGCAAAGTGGTTCTGGAAGATGTGACATGGTACAGTTAACACCCTTCACAACTGTTCACAGCTTGAGTGCAGATGCAGAAGAAAGTGTGGCAGTAAGACRAATATAAACCAAAAAGGCAAGGAACTATTTTGTTATGAGGTGACTAAGAATTACTCATTGAACTATATAACGATAATTTGAAAATATTTTTATGAGTAAAGGTAGTAATGGTTCTATTCCATTATTTGTAGAGACCTAGTATACAATGCTAGAGAGCATTTAGGCAGTTACTAGGGATGTATGAAAACACTTACAAAAGTTCCACCAGCTTTATTGTGTGCTTATCACATCTATAATTTTCTTTCAGAAGTTTTCATTATTATTATTAACTGGTTTTTTGAAAGACTTATCCAGTCAAAAGGCATAAAGATCACCATATTACTTTGCAGAACTGCCACACCCTGTGAATGAAAAATAGAGAACAAGCAGTAGATTATAGGATGTTCTCATAAAGAAAGAATATTTGAAATAAGTAATATACTCAGAAGTCAGAACTGGCTCACAAATGAATTCCAATAAAAATGTAGGGCTGAATCAATGAATGCTGTTCACAATGGAAAATTTTTTTAAGATCTTTTTAGAGAGGATGGGTGAAGAAGAGAAATGAATGTTGGGTGATAAGAGAGAAGAAGAGGGAATCTAGATAGGTCAAACCACTGCTTCTCCATGAAACTRAATTCCTAAATTGACTGCAAAATGGCTTATGTTTAAATCATAAACGTCTTTACTTTGAAGTTTTGTGCGGGTTTTCAGACATGGTGAAGTTTWTGAAAGCAGAGATAAGGGCTTTGTAAAATGGTAACAATTAAACTGAGGACTGCATGTTGCAACTCTTACCTCTTTGTACTTGTGGTTTAACCCCAGCCGGCAACCAAGCCCCACCCAGCCGCTCGCTYACTCCCCCCACAGTGGATGGGGGAGGGAATCGGAAGGGTAAAAGTGAGAACACTTATGGGTTGAGATAAAGACAGTTTAATAATTKAAATAATAATAATATGTAATGAAAAAGAAGATAACAGAGAAATAAAAACCAAGACAGACAAGTGATGCAAATGAAGAACAATTGCTCACAACCAACCGACTGATGCCCAGCCTGTCCCTGAGCAGCGGCCCCCCCGCCAGCTTTCCCCTAGTTTATATGCTGAGCATGATGTCATATGGTATGGAATATCCCATTGGACAGTTTGGGTCAGCTGTCCTGGCTGTGCCCCCTCCCAGCTTCTTGTGTATCTCCGGCCTTCTCAGTCGGTAGAGCATGAGAAGCTGAAAAGGCCTTGACTCTGTGTAAGCACTGCTCAGCCATAATGAAAACATCTCTGTATTTTCCACACTATTTTCAGCACAAATCCAAAACATAGCCCCATAATAGCTACTACGAACAAAATTAACTATATCCCAGCCAAAACCAGCGCAGTACTCATCAATGATACGCAGCACAGAACAGTAAGACCTGCAGTTGTGGCTCCGTGCTGAATATGTAGACAACGGTTCCCTTGCTAAATAGAAAATACCAGACCTTGTTTGGAAGAGATCCTTAGGTGGATGGGTGGAGGCAGAAACATTTGGAAGTAAAATTATTTAAGTGACTATGACAGAATTTTTTGAGGTGATTTGGGCATTTCAGTGAGACTGAGCACTACACTGTGAATGTTGTAAACAAAACATGGTAAATCATGTAAACATTAAAAGATCCTTGAAGCAGAGRAAACCGGAGATGAGGTCTGAAAAACATAGAAGAGAACTCTGRGTACATCAGTGAAACCTGGTGTGGGTTTGTCAGTTAAGAGTTTCATGGATAGAAAGRATCGCATTTCCCTTGCAGTATGTGTTGGCATCTTTGGAATCATGAAAGTCTTCTTAACAGCCAAATATGTTTGCTACTAGACCAAAGCAGCACTTTTTTTGGAAAGCACCAAGAGATGTATTCCTCAAAAAAGACTTAAAGAATTGCATACTAAGTTGAAGAAAAGAGGCAAGTATCTTCCACATGAATTTGGTGGCTCCTGGATTATAAATCACCCTACTCCTGACACTTTTGCATATTACCTTCCTTTTTTTGTACATGGAATTTTCATTTCATATTCATGTACAGGCAATAAGATTATGATGTTCCTGTTACTATTTTGATAAATTTTTTATGCTTTCTTCTTTAATTGGATGAAATGTTCAGCAGTATCAGTATGGTACAAATCTTTTGGTTAGGATGCCTTACACATTTGGGGGACTGAAGCTTTAGAAATTTCTGTTGAGGATTATTTTGCCAGAAGCCTTTAAGAACAGACTGGGAAAACAGGAACGGCTGCTTTGATTCTTGCTGGGGTGGGCAGATAATTGAGGTTGGTCTCTCAGGGTGCTTTCTAGCCTTGCAGTTCTCTTGAGAACTGAGAACCAATGTGTATTCCTAACTTACTTAACTGAAATCAGCAGTAGTCAGCTCAGCTGGTGATGTGGATCTGCATGTTGATCCGTATGCAGATGTGTCAATAGCCAGAAAGCAAGTAGGACATTATTGGTTATGTTTAAAATCTGACTTGTTCTGAATACAGCTAGAGAACGAATGCTATAAATACTTAATGTCTTAATTCAGCTTTGTTCCTTAGCAATCATCTCTCCTTCCTCTGAAACACAGCAGCAGAAGTTGAATTTAATAATTAAAATTTTAGAATTTATTGTGAGTTCTGCTTTTCATCTAAAATAATAGCTACAGCTTTGTCAGTGTAATCTTTCATTAAATTATTTTCAAACAGGTTTTTTTGGTAGCAAAAAATACTGTGGCAGTTAGAAAATTGAAGTCAGATTTAGATCTTGGTAAATTGCCCTTGATTTATACCATTGTAATGGATATCAGAAAACAGCTCATATACAACAACAGTAATAGCCACTTTATCGATGCAACTGTTGTACAAGCAGAGGTAAGGCTCCAGTATGCTGGAGAAATGCCAATTTTCCAAAGGAAAAAATGTCTCTTTCAAAATAAAGTATGAATTTTCATAGTAAACAAACAAACAAACAAAACACCACCTTACTTCTCTATCTGAGAGTAATGAAGAGGGTGAGGAGATCATGAAAATACAGAGGTTTCATAGCAACCCAGTTAGGAATTTTATTTTCTTTCCTACATTTTCACAATTCTTCATCAGCATTAGCTGCAAGTGCTGTCAACCTCCACAGGAATCTAATGGAAAAAGAGTAGAGGGTCAAAGAGTGCTTTCATTTAAGAGTTTTGTATCCACCTGAAACTGAAAGGAGATTGCATTGTTGCCATAGGTCACACTTTGAGGAAGTTGTGCAGAACTTGCTAGCAAAACTGCTTTTGGATATGATAGCAGAAGTTATACCTGACTTACAAAACATGCATGCTTAACAGGAAGCTGGTGTTTCCAGTTCTCCGTTTTTATTCCAGCTACTTCCAAGCAGAATTACGCAGGAGTGAATGGCCGGACATTTGGACATCCCTTTGACTTTTTAGTAGAGTTTGGCTCAGTGCTTTGTTGTAGTTGGTTTGTTTGCTGGCAAGGAGCACTTGGGAGTGTTCCCTATGGGTCTGTCTTTCAACACAAGGCTTTAAATCCCAGGTTTGTGTAATCTGTGAGCCTGGTTTGAAAGCTAGTGGAAGCCTTTATTAAATTGAGCAGACTTTAGCTCAGACCGCTGTGTAGCCATGAAAGATCCAGTTAAGAGTGAGGGTTTGTCTCAAATGTTCTCCTCGTGTGCTGTTGCCAGCTCTTCTCAGCAATGCATGACAGCCACTTGCTATGCCAGATATGGCTGCATTTCGGTGTGCTGCATCTATGGAGTACACAAATGTTCTCTGATGTCTACTTTGAGAAAGGTGACGATCAGCATCTCTGTATCTATAGTCTTAGAGAAAGCAAACCTCCTAAATCTTAGAATTGCTCAGTTCCTGTCTAGGCAAATGGAGAGCATTGCCGCATTTGAGGTCTGCATCAGTGGAAATATTTTCTAGGGTTACAAAATCTTATAAATAAATAATAAAAAATCAGTAACACTTGGATTCATGGGCAAAAATCTCAATGTTTTGGGATATTTTTGACAAAAGCATGAATCGGATATTTTTTTTGGTTGTGCTAAATACCGCAGGTATTGCACCTCGGAGTTTTCCTCCCAAGAGGAATAATTACTCAAGACACTAGAAATTAATGTGTTCTGATTTCCTGGTCCGGTTGCCAGATACAATTCAAGTAGATGCAAGTGTCTGTGCCAACTCTGTACATGAGCTTAATGCAATTGCATGTATGCTTCAAAGAACAGATTTTTGGCAAATAGGTATGAACTGATTTTTATTCTAGGACCTTGAGCCTGAGAATTGCTCAGCAAGCCGCTTATCTGTATGGTTTTCAAGGACTTGGCTAAAATAAAACTTGTTCCAAGATGTCTTTCTCAATGAATTTTTACACTGAAATGTCAAAAAAGCTGTTGGAGTTAAATATTTAAGCAATCCTAATCTATCGATATATTTTAGGGATTTTTTTCTTTTACGTCATCCTTGAGTACCTTTTTTGCCAGAAGTTATGATTAAAAGCTGTAGAAGTTAATAGAAATTACGCATTACTCAGAAGTAGAGAAATGGGCCCTGCTGCCTGTGGCCTCTTTCCCATAAACTTGTGAGCTTTATCCCCAATTCCTTTGCTGGAGACCATCACCTCCTGAGTGGTTAAATGTCTGCAGTAAGCATCTTTAAGGCAATGAACAGATGTGTGTAATAACCACCTAATGTTTTGCTAGGTTTTGCAATGGAACAGGTATGGTTACTGCTCCTGCTGACGATTAAAGTGCTTTCAGTGACTGCTCAGTTCAATGGATACAACTGTGATGCTAACCTCCATAGCAGGTTTCCTGGTAAGTGTTTAATAGACTTTTTCTGAATGGCTTCTTTATTGTCTTGGTTCAAAGCAGTGCTTATTTTTAAATACAGAGCTTTAAATCTGTCTGAAGCCTGGGGGTAGGACTCCACATTAAGTGAGTGTTAGCTATGTTGGTGACAATGAAACTCCTCTAATGTTGCACTTCACTTTCTTCTTAATTGCACAATGGGTCAAATTCAGCCTAGTAGTAATGAATACAACTCCCCTCACATCAGTGGGGTTTGACCTGCTTTTGCCAGAGCTCTGTCCTGTCCAAGAAATTCGCCAGTGGTCACGTTGTTGGAAATGTTCTCTGTAGATTTGAGTCTGAAACTTCTAACTGGGTTTTCTTTCATGTTTTATCTGGATAAGAGAATATAATTATGTCCTTTTAGTTAAATAAAGAAATATATATCTATTTCTGAGCAAAACTAAATCAATGGCGAAATTCAGTGCCTCACTTCAATATTAAGCACTTGGTTAGGGACAGGTGAAGCAGTGGGATGTATCTATGCATGATATACACTCATGCCTGTGAGAAAATGGGAATTAAATCATTTTGGGGACATCAGATGTCCGGAGTTGTTAATACAATGAGAAATAGAAATGAAATGTCAGTCTTAGACAGGTGTATCAGGGTTTACTCAGCTAAAGAATATTTTTAGTCTCTGTTACATTGCTTATCCTTCCTGCCTCAGTTGTTTCTTAGACAGAATAATAATAGTAAAAAAGGCTGTGAATACTGTCTCGCTCACATCTTGTGTTTCTGAGGTAGCAATTGAATTGAACAGTATTGAACTCTCAGTATAGAATTACACTGGTAATACCTTTCAGTGTTGTTGCTTTCTGAATAATAATAGTTTTTTTCAGGAAGGATCAGCTCTTTTATTAAACTTAAGTCAGCAGAAAGCCTACAGTCTACAGTTTATTGTTTTCTGTGTTACCACCATACTGCTAGGTGCTTTGTTGACATAAAGACCAACAGTGGGTTTGATCCTTGTTCACTTAATTGATGTGAATATGGAGTAGAGAAATAAGACATGCAAATAAGATTAAATATGTTGTCTCCATCCCTGACAAAAATCACTGTTTAACTGAGTGTTTCGCAAACTATTTCTGTATTTTCCTTCTTAGGTAAAGGTTTTACAGGCTTGCCTCAAAAGTGTGGGTGAATTGTGCCCACTTGCCTCAGATCTACCTTTCATAGTTTTTTGTGTAATTGTTTTTCTGTTTCAGGCTTCTTGAGAGGATTGCAACAGCTAGAGGGAAGTTTATGCTTTTTAAATATTTCTCTGGTCATTTTTTGCACCAGCCCTGTGCCAAGGTTTTATATTTGCAATGTGATACCCGTGAATTGAATCCAGTTCTTATTGTGGGTATTTAAGGGCCACTTGCAGTTCTGCCTCATAAAAAAGGGACGTTTCGGATTCCATGTCTGCCAAATCTCAGGGACTTGGGAGAAAATCTGTTTAGGTTACCAGTAAACAGATTATTTTTTTTTTTAATTAAATGCTGATTACCCTGCACTGCCCATAGGAGCTGAGAGTTGAGTCCTGTTCTTTCTTGTTTGTGATCTCAGGCAGTAAAGACTCAAAGGCTGAAATTCAATCAACAATCTTAGTGCTGATTTTGAGAGCTAGGAAAGAAAAATAATTCTGCTTGTTGGTCATGCATTTGAGATAGGGGTAAAAACCAGAAAACCCTTTTGTCCCAAAATTTGATGGGTATCATTTTCAGATTGCAGATGGGACTGCTATGTAATGGGCTGGGGCTAATGGAGCTGAGTGAGGCTGCTGGAGCTCTGTTTTCTGGGTTCAAGAACCCCAGAAGATGGGTTAAGAGAGCCTCTGCAGGGAGAAGGGGCTTGCCCTCGCTGCGCTTGCTTTCCCAGCGCTCAGCTCAGGCTTTGAGGGTGCTGGCCTGACTGCCTCCAGAATTCAAACATAAGGGGAGTGGTGAGAGAGAGGTCAAAAGAGAGAGGTTTCAAAACAAGCATCCTCCAGGCTGAGATACTGCTCACAGAGCCTGGTTATAGACAGGACTTTCTTCCTGATCCTTATTTGTTCCACACAAGAAGTCTTCATTGTTGTCAGCTGAAATTCCAAACATGGGGCGAGAATGGACTTTCTTGCTGAGGTCTGTGGTGTGCAGATACCAGAGAAGCCATTGGGTTTTGAAGTTGTCTGCTCTTTTTCTTTAAATGCTGTGAAGAACAGAAGTTGTCTTCAGCAAAGATGAGAAATTAAGCCTTCCTAAAGGAACCTTGGAGCTCATCCATTTTTCATTTGTTTGTGCTTTTATCATTCGTTGCTTGGGTGACTCTTGCATAGGGATGGAGCTGCATAAATAGGATGATAAATAATCAGGCAGGACTTTTGTTTCTGCAATTTGTGGCTTTGTTTTAGAGTGTAGGTATGCAATAGTCAGCATAGGATGAAAGAAAAAAAACCAAACATATTTGGTAGATTGAAAATTCTGTAATGTTTTATACCAAAAGCAAGATGTGTTCTAGAGAATATGTAATAAGGTCTTATCCTGCTGTCCTTCAGAGAGTTGCCTGCAGGAAAAAAACTTTAGTTCTGCATTGCAGTAAAGCATAGCTTTTAGAAGGCTTTTGGGGGATGGAGCCATAGCAGTCTGGCTGTCTTCAGATGGGAAATGCACAGTTTTGATTCAGGGGGCTCTTGTTGTACTTAGTAGAAGCTAAGAAAATATTGCAGCTTTTTCACATACACTATGCATTTTAATTCACTATCAAAGCAGTGATTTGATCAAGGAGGAGGCTCATGCAGAGAAGCTGGTTTTGAACTTCAAATGTATTTGCATGCCTCGTCGTTAAGAAAAGTCATTCCACCAGGTGTTCTGTGGCAAACTCTTTTCCTCTACAGGCTTTTCACTGTCTGCTCTGGGGTGAGTCTTGGCAATGTGTGGAAGGGCAGAAGCAGGCAGTGGAGCTGTCAGCATATGGCTCGTGTTGCCATGGGTCCTTCCTTGGTTCAAGATGGTCTCTGTTACTGTAGTATCTATGTACCTCTTGAGTTTTACTGTTTTGCATGCAACACCCCTGTGTGTGCTGTTGACTATAGGTAGTTTGTGTGATTTGAGTCAGAAGGAGGCCAAGTGCTTTGCCTGTATGGAAAYGCTGTGACAAAGAGGTCATTATATTTAAGGCCCCATCAGCTGGGTGACCTAGCCTTCAAACCATTGCTCCTCTCTTAGAAAACCAGAAGCTTTTACTGCAGGAATGCAAATAGTTTTTGTTTAAACTTACACATATATAGGAATAATACTTACCTTTCTAAATTCACAAGAAATGAGCTATACGTTTAGCATCTAAAGGAGCATTAGATCTGTTTGCACCTGGTTTCAGATTAATTTCTGAACAAATAGTGTTGTTTTAATTCCAGAATGGACTAATTTGGCAACAATACTTCCTTGTAAAGTAGTGGGCAGAAAAGGTTCARTCTGGGAAGGTTGTTTATCCTCCTGTATAGCACAAAGGTTGTTTTTGTAGTGTATGGTCTCATTTCCTTTAGTGTCAAATGAGAATTTTGCAAGTGGTAATGGTACCTTAACAGGTAAAGTAATATCCTTCTTTTTAAAAGGCTTGAAATGAGTTATAAAATTAACTGAGCTACTTCATATTACATCCTGCAATTTGTTACAATCTGACTGTCTGTGCATTGGTCCAAATAAGTGTAAAGGCACACTTTGCCATTTGCCTTTTTGTACTGTTCCCTCTACCTTAGTACACCCATTAAATGGATCATAACAGTCCTCGTAGTGAATACCAAGGCATGCGGCTTCTTGATCTTTGTACGTTATGTTASTGGAATTATGTATATGTATAAACCAGGAGAATTTCATGCCAAATCACTTCAACTCCTGTCTTGCTTCCGATACCTTTCTGCCCAAATTTACTCGCAGTGAGTAACATTTATCACCACATTAGCTCAGGACTGAGTTTAACCTGTTATTTCCTGCACTTGATTGTTTTGGCTTTAAAGCCACTATTAAACTGTCTAAATTAAACTGCTTGTGCTCCTGTACCGTGGGGGAAGAGCTAGTTCATTGTAGTGGAGATTTCATTTCCTCTCTGTTGTGACAATGCAGTGAAACAATTAATTTCAGCAGGCTTAATGGTATAGTATTGACTGAAGTTGCTCTGCAATTTTTAATAGCACTTAATCTTTAAGCAGATGTAATAAATGAGTTGTTATATAAACACAGAGTAATGTCTGTGTTTAACACAATGCAGWATGTCTTTTTGTAAAGCACTAGGGGGGGAAAAACCAAAATAGCCTCCCCAGGCATCTACAGATAGAGAAGAGCTTATAGAAAAGCTACGTTATAGCTCTAAAGCAAAACAAACTGTTGCTTGTGCCTATATCCTAACCTGACGCTTTTCCATTGAAGTACATAAAAATCTTCAGAACTTTCAAATAAAAGGTCAAATTCATCCAAGAAGATTTTTTGCTGTTGTTCAAAAATTGATCAGTTGTAAAAATTGCTGTTTTCTAGGTCTTTTGTGTTSTCATAATGTACAGAATGAAAGATTGCAAGACGCTTTGTAGTATCGATCATTGTCTTTCAAGAGCCAACTGATTTTTCATTAAAGCTAAAGTTGATGGTTCTTAAAAAATAAAAACAACACCCAACTTTAAAGGTATCATAATAAATTGCTCTGATATGCTGTTGATTGTACTTCAAAGCCTGCRCAGCCTGAGACTGCGGTCTCATACAAAATGGATTCCAGACAAACACACCCGACTTCCATGCCAGAGTGGGCTGGAAGGCAGAGCTCGGCCTCCTGAGTTTCTCAAAATTGCTGGAAATTTCTGTTCCAGAACGGGGCTGTTTAATCAGACTCCAAATGTTTAACCACTTGCTGTTCTCCACTCTGTTGGAGTGCTTTAGTTTATCCATGTGCTACTGAATGATTTACTGGGGAGTTTTGGAATAATGGTTTTGTTGCCTGGTATACCACGTTACCATATTAATTCCTGTTTTCTCTTTAGTGAAGTTGTAGAGTCAAATCTGTTCTTCAGAATAATGCAATTCTGACCTTTATATTCCAATATTTTGCTGTGACTGGGGTCTAAAAATTGATTTGATCAGAAGTTACAACACTAGACTAACTGCTCCAATAATTATATGGACATTAGTTGAAATACATTTTCTTACAATGTCTTTCCCTGTATTTTTCTTGCAGCTGAACGAGATATCAATGTTTTCTGTGGAGTACAGACAATTACTATGAAGATAAATTTTTGCACAGTTCTTTTCTCTGGTTATTCTGAGACAGATTTGGCACTGAATGGGAAACATGGGGATGCCCACTGCAGGGGTTTCATCAATAACAACACCTTTCCAGCAGTGGTCATTTTCATCATCAATCTGAGTACTTTGGAATCCTGTGGAAACACTTTAGTGGTAAGACAAGGTCAAAGTGAAATTGTAGCATGGCTGTTTATGCATAGGATCAAGTGAATGGCCTTGACAGCATTGTATCTTTTACAGATAATGTTTACATTGTCTTGCCCAGCTAGCATTATATTGCATACATCACAGAAAACCAGAGAAAGTCTGCAATTTGTAATCTTGATTGCTAATGAGAAAATGTGGTGGAACACACATTTATCCTCTGATTAGAAAGTACATTTTTCATTTTAAATTTTTTCCAGTGGAAAAATGAGATTTTTTCCAAGCTGTTTTTAAAACTCTTGCTGAACATGCCTTAAATTTTGCTGAAACTTTTCAAATACTCACTTGGAAAATGAAAGTAAAATATTTTTAAGAGTGTGTTAGATAGATGAGAGTTATAGTCTGGGTACTTACTTCTGTGCTCTCATATGAGAGGGTCTTGCTGACTGATTGATCTTATATGTTCTGCGATAAGGCAGTGACTGAATGTCTCAGGGGAGAGAGTCTGGTCAGAGGGCCCAACCCACAGTAAACACCTCTGCTAGCAGTGCCTTGAGGTCTTGCACTTCCTTGGAAGGTCTCAGCTTAATATGGAACTGCCTGGTAACAAACTGATGTTTTCAAGCAAACTTTGAATGTTTGACACACACAAAAAATGTCTATCTAAACTATGCACTCAATTCATGACAAAAAAGTCAAGATGTGGGGCTGAAGTTCAGATTTGTATGTTCAGCTCTTAGTGCACAGCTGCTCTGTGCTACCGTGTTTTRCCTGGTGGTGTGACTTCAGTGTCTACCTTTTATGTTGCTGTTCCATGCGTGGAAAATGCACATGTCTGTACAGCTAATGACTAAATCTAATCCTTAGTTGTGGATGAGAGAYTTTGGAACCAGAATCTGATCCAGGAGCTGACTTAGAAGTCTGTTTTGTACCAGTATAACTTAATTTTCTTCAATGAAACCATCTCACTCTGAATGGGAGGATGGGGGAAAGTCAGGTCTCAAACCTTCTGAACCAAGGGAGAGGAGAGTTGTACAGTTTGTGTGTATATCACACTGTACAAGCAGTGATGACTTGAATCAAAGTATCTATGAATGCCTTAAAAATCAAGTGTAAAAATGTATAATTTTTAAGGCTTATATTCTATCTGGAATTCATACTTGCWCTTGATGATACCTGCCAGTTTTTTATAACAAACCCCCTGTTTTCTGTTGCTAATTTTGCCAAACTGGGCTGAAATGTTCGATGTTCTCTGTGACTTATTTGCTAAGTTTTCTKTTAAAATTTCAACAAAAAACAGTTCAGCAAGTTCAAGATTCTCTTTTACCATTTTCCCTGAAAAGCTGTAGCACCTCCATGACTTGCAGTAGAAKAATTTGCCAGGAGGCAACTTTCTCATGTCCTGTGGAGTCGATCACATTGTAAACCCCCTGAACTTTCTATTTGATTATAATTGTGAGAGCTTGATGTTTTTTTTTAAAAAAAACCCAACATTCTGGTAAGTCCAAATAATTGCAGCTCCCCATGAAGCCCCCCACAAGGCTGTACAGCATACAAAGACRAAGTAGCAGCTGCTAAAAATGTAACCAAAAATTCCTCTCATCCTCTCTCAGTTTATGCATGCTGTGCCACAAACAAAGAGGATGAAGGAGCAGGGAGCATTTCTTATCATGTTCCCCACACTGGAGTAGTACAGTCCCGTGCATTTCTTGGTTGTGTTTCACAGCAAAGACCTTCAAACTCATTTTCAATAAAAGTAAAGGAAAGACAACAGTTCAGGCAGAACTCGGGTAAAACCCAGGTCTGTCTGTAATATGGCAGGCACAACTTTTTATTTTGGGGGTGGTGTGGTGAGGAAGATAAACAGAGCTGTAGTTGGCTATACTACCTTAGTGCTCTAGCCTGTGTTTTTTAGGCAAGGAATAGATCCTAGGAAATTTGATTTTCGTAGTTTTCTTGCCATTTAGCAAATGATTAGGTATACTAGCATTCATCAGATTTTTTTTCAAATGTTGCTCAAGTCTGTTTTAAGAACAGGGATATCACTTGTRAACTGTATCTGCATGATTTTGGGGGGGTGAAAAACAGAACACAGGGAACATGTTATTAAGCTAAATTAATTTTTGAAGGATTTCCTGAAGATATTTCTGGGTAAATTATGGGTTAAAGCATCAGTGTCCTTAGGTGTCTTTTGTTCCACAGTTAACTTTCTGACAATAGTTGTTTTCTGTCTCCCTCAATAGGTATCCTCAGCTCGAGGTGTCAATGCTTATGGAAATACCTCACTGGTACAGATAGGTAATGTTTCAGGCTATATTGATACGCCAGACCCACCAACGATTATCAGCTATTTGCCTGGGCTTCTGTACAAATTTAGCTGTAGCTATCCACTGGAGTACTTGGTTAACAATACCCAGCTTGCTTCGTAAGTGTCCTTTTCATTTCTATGTGGTTCATTCCCATGTTTATGTAAGCCCATATGTATGTGTATATATGCATACACACCTAAATATATGCGTGCCATAGCAGTGTTGTCAACTGTTCTAGTGATGTTTAGCTGTGCAAGAGTAAAGGGAAAGGAAAAAGCACTGAAAGAAGAGGTGATGCAAAGGAAATGAAAATTCTGTAACATCATTGTATGAGATAACATAGTTTATGAAGAGCTGCCTTTATGAAGAGAGCCTTAGATAATGTAAAACTACTCTTAAAATTCAGATGTTCTGATGACAAAATGGTAGCAGCAAAAAAATGGAAATTATTCATGAAATAGTTTGTAAGCATGTGAATATAGAGTGCAAGAGAAAATATTTCAATGAGTAAACCTTGTACATCATGAAAAATGGGTTCCTTTTTGTCACTTTGCCTTTCTGCTAATTATTTTTCTGATTCATGTTTCCAACAGTATCCATTACTTTCTGCACAGTTAAGGTTCTGTCAGTGTTTCCACTATAAATTCCTATTTCTAAAGTTTATAACCCATATGCATAAATTAACTCCTTGTGACATGACTCGTTGAGTTTTTTTAACAATAAAAAACACTGAAGTATGTAAACACAAAAATAAGATATCTTTCTTCATGATGGTTTTTGGTTTCTGGTTCTGTTGTAGGTCATCAGCTGCTATTTCTGTAAGAGAGAACAATGGTACATTTATCAGCACTCTGAATTTGTTGCTTTACAATGTGAGTATAAAACACAGCAGGATGACCTGGACTAAATCTMTCTCTGCACTATGTGGGTACAAACTGGATTAGCAGAGCAAAGTATAGACTCCTCTTCATTATTTGCCATTCCCTTTCCATGAAGAAGCAGGCTTTTCATCCAGGCATCTTTCACTTCTCAGTTCCCTTGTCCTTTTTGTTTGCCATGTACCTGTTGTCTTGTATTTATATGGCTGGTCTTTGAGGACACACACRGTCTTTTTGTCCTGTATTTGTACAGTTCCTCAATTTACAGCTCTGGCTTTCAGGTTGTAGTGCCATGTGAATATTCAGYTGTAGTAATAATAATAATGATCATAATCCAGAGTGCATACTTGTGTTTGGATTTATTAGGTATATGTGCATGTGTGTGTGCGTACTTCTATGTGTGTGTGTGTGCATATATGTGTATAGGTACATTGTACTGATACAGAGAGTACTCTGTAGAATTCTGTAAAAATATTCTAGACCTGTTCCCTTAGCAATAAACCATAGCACTTTTGCTGGCGTATTTTTGTGTTCAAGCCTCATCAGAGTGTTTTGATCATCTGTAATTGTAGTGAGGGATGTGGGATTTGTTCCAAATCTATAACCCACTCTACTTGTTGCCTCATTGTGTGGACTTTCAAGATTTTAAGGGTTAATTTTAACAGCTTTCAACTCACCCTTCTTCCATATGTTTTAGATAATTTAACTTGAATATGCATTGTTGTATAAGCTTTTACTATGTAAATAGGGATGGTGACAGTAAAATGTGAAAAATGCAGGGACCTCTACTTAACAACATTAATCCCTGAAATGATATTTCTGTGTTGATTAAAATTTTTATTCATACATTTTAAATACCTGATTTAAATATCAATTTTTCAATCTATCAAGCAACATTTTTGTAAATTATGAATCCGATTTTTTTGCATTATTATTCATGCCATCATGATGCTGAGTTATAATTCATGCAACTGATTTAAAAGTCAATGCTTTATGCTTTGAACATAATGAGCTATAAATATTGTAACAGGACATTTTCCAAAGGTATGCTTAAAAAAAAAATCATGTTTATTTGACAGAGCAGAGCTCCAAACAACAACCTATAATCTGTTAAAATGAAGATTATACTTCTCTCATTTTTAAATAAACCTGTGACCAAAAAGATAGGGCCAGGGTAAGGGTAGCCAAAGTTCTCAGGACAAGCATTGACCATCACGCTTGCTGCCTTTCAAGGCCCAGTTCTGCACACAGTCAGGTATAAATGCTGTTGATGCTTGTACTGAGCACATTTTTTCCTCAAACACCGCATGCCAAGCTGGGCTTTCATCCTCCCTACCCCAGTGAGTTTACAAGTTGACCATGAGCAGTGGCGTCTTACCCTTCTGATTTCAGTCGCATTACTCTAGTGAGTAGCACTAGCACGAGTGATAGTGCTAAGGCTGGCMGATGGAAGTGACGGATATGCCCTCCTGGTTCACATCCTGGGGCCGGGTGTGCACGCCGACGGCTCGTGCCTTGCCCGCAGTCTGCCCGGTCGGCGTGCCTCTTGGGGCGCCCGGGGCCCTGTGAGCTCTGCTCCCGTGGGCTCGCTCCGTCCCTGTTAGAGAGTCCTGGTTTTGGGAGGGGCCTCAAGGCTCCCGGCCACCTTTGGTACTGGTGAGGGGTTGTATACAGACGTGGCTCTTGCCTGTGAGCAGCCATACTTTCAAACTTTAGCTGTAGTGTTATTTCCTAACATTGATTCTTCACCTTCTCAGCTCACCTCCATCTTCCCTCACAAGGCGATGTTTACATTTACTTTGYGGTGTTGGTGTTAGTTATCGTTAGGAAAGACAAGAGGAGCCATTATGATAGACTCAGAAAGAGTTTAATAGCAAAACGTTTAATGGGCTTTCACAGAGCCGAAGTGGCTATGTGCTTTTAGGCCTTYCTGTAAATGTCTGTCTAAATGAATAAAAACTACTCTTTAAGAAAAAAAGAACWACTATGGAATGTAATAGTGAGGGACTTGCTGTAGACTTTTTAATCAGTTTGCAAAATGTGACAGAGCTATGTATTAGAGAAATGTATAATTAATTTTAAAGAAGACAAACTTACCTGATCTCACTTGAATGGATCTTCAAAGGACTTGCTCTATTTATGTCGCAGAGCTGGTCTGTGTTGGCATGTGTACGTCCCAAGGCCTCCGRTGCTCCAGAGATTGAATATTGGGCGTGCTGTGAATTTTGGCATTGTTCCCTTTAGAAAAAATACTTGATCTATGTASTTAATCCTTCTTGTTGCTGTCAGCTGCTGCTCTTGGTCTTACCTGCCACACTGAAGCTGGTCAAAATTCTGTTTAACAAAATATTTCTTATGTATTGAGTGTTTCGATCTCTCACAAGAGGTCTCGACATGCTGAGTCCCTGTGCTTTCTGGATTAGCAACCTATTTGACATAGRTGATGTTACCACTAAGTGCATTTTGATATGCTGAATTAATGTCTGTCACTCAGATCTGTTTCATGGCGTTGCTAAAGTGACGTTAATGGTTCAGCCTTTGAACGAGAAACCAATAAAACAGCTATACCTATGTAGTACTATATGGGGAATTCCCAACTTTGGTTATATACAGCTTTCTCGAAACAGCTTTTTTAAAATACTAGAATCTAAATGAAAATGTTTGTTACTTGTAGTCTTCAACAAGTCAACTTCCATAGAAACTACATTTTGCATAACAGAATATGTCTGTTCTCCCAGACTACAGCTTAAGATATATAAAACCTGGTGGCATTGCTATCTCCACTAAATCAAATAACCTTAACAACCTTTCCTGTGAAAGGGTACACTCTGATAACCCAGTTAAGCTCCTCCTTTAGAAAACCACAGTAGCTGCTACGTTTGCCTGTAGGTGCTGGGAGACTTACTGTGGTGTCAATGAATGATGCTGTTTCTTTAATCACCGATCCAACCGCTTCATAAAATCATAAATAGATTCCCCAAAATAGTTGCATAGGATAAGGCCAGCCAAGTGTTGTTGATCTTTACAGACAAACTTGTAGGCAAATGCTCTGGCACTGCTTTTTGCTTCTTCCCATACGGAGGACAAAGTAAATGACTGTCCTACATAGAAAGGTCAGAAAAATTAGATGGGAGTTCAGTCTGTGGATGCAGATGGGTTGTTACAGTGGGATTTCTGGTACACTGAGGCAATGTTTGTTTTTTTCAGGATTCAACCTACAGCCAGCARCTCCTTATTCCAAGTACAGGTTTACCTTTGAAAACCAAAATATATGCAGCTGTAAGAGCAACCAACCTTGATGGCAGGTACCATAAAGGATGTTATTTCTTGTCTTGCTTGCTATTCAGTTCTTGGGGTTGCAAATTTCTTTTTCAGCTAGAGTGTAACGGGCTTCAGATCCTCTATATCCCTGGCTCCAAAMCCCTAGGGGTTGACCTCGAGTCTCCCCTGGTGCTTTCTGCCAGAGGCTCCAGGTGGGGCCATTATCCCAGGCTGAGATGTAAAGCACGTTTTTCATATCTTGTTCTGCCTGGACTGGCCCCAGGGCTACTGGCCTGGACTATCTCCTGTTTAATTTGTTCAAAGGCTTGCTGCTATTCAGGGCCCCATTCAAAGTCATTCTTCTTCTGGGTCACTTGATAGAGAGGGCTTATGATCACACTATAACCTGGAATATGCATTCTCCAAAAACCCACAACACCTAAGAAATCTTGTGTTTCCTTCTTAYTAGTTGGTGGAGTCATAGCTGTTAATTTGTGGATCACATCCACTGGGATCTGACAATGTCCATCTTGCCATTTTATTCCTAAAAACTGGATTTCCTGTGCAGATCCTTTGACCTTACTTTATTTTATAGCAAAACCAGCTTTCAAAAGAATCTGGATTATTCTTCTCCCCTTCTCAAACACGTCCTCTGCTGTGTTGCCCCATACGATGATGTCATCGATATACTGCAGGTGTTTGGGAGCTTCACCTTGTTCCAGTGCAGTCTGTATCAATCCATGACAAATGGTAGGGCTGTGTTTCCACCCCTGGGGCAGTTGATTCCAGGTGTACTGGATACCCCTCCACATGAAAGCAAACTGTGGCCAGCACTCTGCTGCCAGAGGGATCGAAAAATGCGTTGGCAATACCAATTGTTGTATACCATTTGGGAGCCTTTGACTCCAGTTCATATTGGAGTTTAGCATATCTGGTATGGCAGCACTCAGTGGTGGTGTGACTTTGTTCAGGCCTCGGTAGTCCACTGTTAGCCTCCACTCTGTTAGATTTTTGTAAGAGCACAGCTTTTAAAAGTGGGATGGTTTTGATTTCTAGCCCTATGTGGCCATGACTTCTGCGAGGAGGTATACAATGTGTGTTGGTATTGTGGTTGACTTGCATGAAACCAAATGATTTGATTTATGCAATTCTGCTGCTATGCTGTGCTGTTTAGTTTTGTAAGTTGTGGGAAGAAACAGGTGATATRTTGGGAACGCAGGGTGACTTGTACGTGACCTGTTAAATACAGTAACTCAGCTTCAATGTAACAGCCTGCTTTATCACTTTGTACGCTTGCCTGTACTGTCTTTTAATCTTATTTTATTCACTCTCCGCCCCTACTCTTATGTTGCCAGTTCCCCTGATCTGTCCCTTTGCTCCTGTGCAGGTGGAATGTTTTGATGGACTACTGTTACACCACACCATCTGGTAATCCTAGCGATGATCTTCGATATGATCTTTTTTTCAGGTAGGTCCTGTGCAAACCCAGTGTTTTGTGGGTCCTTCCTTTAAAAAACAGTTATAAATCTGTCCAACAGTGGTGTTCTAAACTGCCTGGAAAGTCTAAGCAATATTATCGGGGAGGACTGAGGGCTGAGCTTACAGGTAACATGTCAGGACTTATCTTGGTTTTGAACATAAACATACAGGCAAGTGTAAAGTTGTAAGGATTATGAAGGTAGAGAAGCATCTCTCTAAAGTGGTTCTACTAGAGGCACTGTAAACACCCAAACTTAAACACCCAAACTGAATGGCTAAACTGGCCTTTGTTTTTTACCAAAGGTACCCACCCTTGTGGTAAATGACAGTGATATAAAACATCATAGACTCCAGTTCAGGAAAGCAGTTAAGTAAATGATTAAAGGTAAATAGATGCTCCTGCTTCTACTCCCAGTAATAATATTTATTTGAATTGGAATTTTGAAAAACATCTTGGCAGTATCTCAGATTAAATCTTATCAGTGATGGTTGCTGGAGAGGTACTGTCTTCATCTGGAGTTCACTGTCTATACTGGTTAGCATACCTGATTACTTTTTCGTTCAGGTCTCAAGTTTCTTTGGGGACTGGAATTAAATGGTACCTTGGTTATAGCTGTGATGTTGCAAAACAAAACATAATGTTTTTGTAGGAATGCATTTCAGCACGGACTGTGTAGCCTAACAGGCAGATTGTGACTGCCCATTTTGGACATTAGGGCACTGTGTTCTTTTCCAAAGAGCTAAAGCACTGAACTTGCTGCTTAAGTTATCTTATTCTCAGCTAAGAGCTTCAAAATGCTAATCATACAGCTGCTCATCCTAGTTCTAATCTTCTTTACAAAAACTAGCTGTGACAAGGACCCGCAGACAACTATAATTGAAAATGGCAAGAGCCAAATGGGACGATTTTCCTTTGAGGTGTTTCGCTTTGTGAAGCACAAGAACCAGAAGATGTCTACGGTCTTCCTTCACTGTGTGACAAAGCTGTGCAGAGCAGATGACTGTCCCTTTCTTGTGCCAGTAAGTTTCAGTGGATGGAAGTTGCTGTTAATTATCTGGATACTGGAGTTATTCTGCATACACATGCTATGGAAGTTTGGATGGCACAGAATGAAGATGACTTGTAGAGTCTGAAGTAAGAATGTTTTTTGTGTCTGAAGGAATGTAAAACAACTGATGAAGAATAAAGCAATGAATATTGTCATCTGGAGGTAGAATAATACTAGACCTGCAAAACACAGGTTGTTGAACATGTGAGAAATGACCTCTTCGCCTTTTGGTCCTTAATTCGCTTTTAAAACKAACAACTCTGAAACAGCTTCAGAGCTGATATTCTAAGAAACAGGGTATCCACAATCACAGTGGATGAATAGAAATATCTTGGAATAGAATATATGGAAAACTTAAAGCTATACTAAGTGTCGTTATACTGACGGAAAATTTGAAAGAGTTTCTGATAGTAAAAGAAAAAATTTACTACATCCCCTACAGTTTATTGCCACCTCCCTTATAGGTTGGAAACTGCTGTTTTGTTGAAGTTTATGAATTTGTGGCAATTCAAAAATTATTTAATTTTAGGAGCATCAGGAACAAGAAGTATATTTTGGAAACTGAAACATTTAAATAAACATACAAACACGGAATATTCTGTGTTGATGTCTTCAGAATGCAGTATCGTTTCCTATTGAATGACTTAGCATTTAGAATTGTAAAATGCTATCTGTTCAGTATACTTCTGACATTTTGTACATTATTTTATACTTTTATGTTACGCTTTTAAATAATTCATTGTTTCTATTGAATTTATGTTCTGAGGTTTTTAAATTTCTTTCACAAGAAGTTGAAATTAAAGAAATGCTCTTGGTTGAAGCATACTTGAGTACCCAAGATTAAGGTAGATGATAAGTTAAAGATATTAGAGGTGGATTCCAGATGACAGAGTGCTGGGGATTGTTTTAACGTGGGTCATTGCTATTTAGAACTACACAGAAAATGTGTGAACTTTATCGTGAGAAGCTTGCTAGAATAGAGATTGTAGCATGTTGTCTATCCCTAGTCAAGCAAAACACATTTGTTGGTGAAAACTGCCTGTAAACAAAGCTTTGGGAAATTAACTACCAAAAATTTAATATACTATAAGATGGATCTTCTACACAACAGCAATGTAGTTCTGTAAATGAAGTGAGGCAAAATACAATGAGAAGCCAGGCATTTATAAGATACACTTCTAGGGAATACTGCAGCTGTTTTTATTGCAAAGTAATTTAATGCATACTAAGAAATAAAATCAAAGTTGTAGTATCGCTTATAAAAGAGTTTACATTAAAGTAGGAAGCACAGAAGGGCAATAATTCCATTCCACTCTGAAACCGTGATTGTTTTGATTAACCACTCAGATTTGCAGTAACAGAGAAAGAAGAGACGCTGGTGGGAGGACAACTTGGAGCCCTCAGAGCACCTCTGGCAATGCTGTAATCTCTGCTGGCCCCATCATTACGAGGAGTGGTAGGAACGAGCAAACTTTTTCTATGGACTGCAGGAATTTCAGAAACCTGGGGAAATGTTTTGCAGTTTAATATAAATTTGCAGTGACTTAGAGAAAGGGTGGATTCTGCGTAAGTTTGGGTATTTTTTTCTCTACTGTTGGAGTCTTTAGTAGAAATTTTGAGCYAATATTTCTGTTTGGCTCTCACGTGCTTCTTCCCTACCCCAGTAAAATCACTGTGGGATACTGTTATGCATATTAAGGCCATTATAAAAGCCCAAACTCAGTGGGTTGACTTCTTTTTTTTCTCAGATTTCACTGAAGATAATGGAATTTAAGGTACTGTGTTCAGTGTTGCAATTTAATTTGGACAGCTAATGAATATTCACTGTCACTTTCTATTCACCATTTCTTCCAGCTTCACCTGTGGGTTTTTATCTAAGTGTTGCATAAAAATAATACATGCTATGCTTAGCCTTCAGCTATAAGAAAGAAACAGGACAAACACATTGTAAATTCTAAACAGAGTGGATCAAAATCTACTCCTTTAAATCCAGGGTGAAATTCCATGATTTCCATTTTTATTGCTGAAGTTTAAAAAAAAAAAAAAAAAAAAAACAACCCCAACAAAAAAACCCAAAAAAACCCCACGCACACACAACAAAAAAACAAACAAAAAAACAGCTCTAAATGCAGCCTGCAGTCTCTGAAAAGAATTTCTGTGACTGCTGTTGACAAAATAATGAAAATAAAACATTTGAAAAATGTTTAAGAAATTCTGTTTACAGATATTTTTAAGTAGTTTACAGATATTTATAAGTAGTTGCAGTTAAGCAACTGATTCCAGCAGTTTTAGATTTAGGAAGCTGAGAGCAGGACTGAATCCTATCTAGGAAAAATAATTGAAACACTTTAGAATAAAATCCTTCTTTACACGCAAAGCGGTTGTGCCCGCATATGCAAAGAGAACAACTGACCCTCCAGAATAAGGAACCATCTAGCAAGAGACCATTTTTAGAAGAAATACCCTCTGTTATAAGCAATATTTCTGCAATGAAAATGAGTATTTTTGTTCTGCATTATACATAGTCCCAATTGAGTTGCTGCTATCTGATTAGTCAAGAAAAAGTGAAAAGAACTAACTTCAAAGTTGCATGCATGAGTACTTATGTAAAATGAATGACAGATTTGCTCAAACATGTATGCTAGAGAAATGCTGCCTTAGGCAAGGAATGGAAACTAGATAAAGCTTGTTATATGAGCAACCCCTATTAGGTAATATAGCTTATGATTCAAATGCTGTGAATGCTATTTTTACAATTTAAAAAAAAAAGATACTTATCAATTACTTTTAAATGCTGCATAACTTCAAGCAAACAAAGATCTGTCCGTGGGTTTTTAATGACCCCAAAGAAAGGATAAATGATTTTATAATTTCTTGACAACTGTTGGGKTTTTTTTTAAATGAAAACATGAATAAGGCTGGAAAAGGAAAATGATAATTTTTTAGGTGTCTTCTACCTGAGATATGTGGCTAAAGCTTTTTAGATTAGACATATTTCTGCATCTCCATAGTATACTTTTGGAGTATCCCACTCCTGCTGGCAAGAAAGATGGCRTCATGGGAAGTACTCTGAAAAAAATGGGATTCAGTTCTGAACTCTGCCACAAATTTCYTGAGTGGCATTGGGCAAGTCACTTAGTCTGACTTGCACTTCACTTTTCCTTCTGGAGCTGAAAGAGGGAATTAGTATTTCCTCCAACTGTCCCTTCCCATTGTGAAACTAAGTGCATTAAAAATGTGAGGTTCATGGATACTATAGTCAAGGGAAAGGGGAAGGTCATGAGAGAACTTGAACAGAACTATCTGGTTTTGGATGAGGAGTGCCAGGGTGTGGTGCTGGCTTACTCCTGTGTGACGCTGCATGGAGGTGCTTAGACTATTTTCAAGGCCAAGTCTGGTCCAGCTTTAGTACAGATACATTTGTGCAGAGCCCATCAAACCTGCTGCACCTGACTCACCCCCATAYGTACCTCAGTATTAGGTCTGCAGTGGCATGGATGTGCAGCCCCTCACTTCCCTCATTGAGGTTGGTGCTGCATCTGTCCCGGGGCTGGTCCTGTGCACAYTGGGGTCTGCAGAGGCACCTTGAGTTAGCCAGGTCGCCCCATTACTCACCCATTACTGTTCTGGTAACAGAGCTGTTTATGCAGTTACCTTGATAGGAACTGAATAGTGCTACTGCAAATGAGTAATGGTCCTTCTCCTGTGTATTTCTGAACTCTTATTTTTAACATTTTGTTCTTTTCAGAGAAACTTTATTCTTGTTTGTTAATCTGAAATAAGTCATTACAGCAGACATACACAGAAGAAAATGCTTTAGTCTCTGTGTATAGAAACAAAGCAGGTACCTACTTGTGAAGGTGAAATTGTGTAGCTTTTGATGGATGTCTCACTTAAACTTAGACAGCTGCTCAAAACAAATGTATACGTGAGCTGTGCTTACAAGTTGCACAAAAAAGCAAAAACAGTGACAAGAAATGTAGTTCTGAGATGGACAATGGTAAGTAAGTAAAAATTGAAGACAAAATACAAATGTTTCCCTGAATATAATRCCACTGTGTAACTGTCAAGAAAAAAGTGAGCATGGGGAAAGGGMATTTTTGTAATCATTTATGGTCACTGATGTATTTTTCCTTGGAAAACTCAGGTAAATTTTTTTCCTATACAGACCTTCTTGTAATATGATTAACAGTGAAGGGACTTGCGTTATAATACCGTGCTTATGGTTGTATTTTTGAGGGACAGAATAGAACTGGCYACATTTTCAATTAAGAGGTTCCTGCATTAAGGTGTGGGTTGKTTTTTTTTTTTTTTTTTGCCACAGAATACTAAGTAACTTCATATTGGTGTGCTTGCATTAAAAATGAAGCAATGTCATGTAATAAATGTTGTTGACCTTATGCTACCAGAGATGTTAAAAGCTACTAGTCAATGTTGCAAGTATAGCTGATGTGTTTTGAAAATAAAGCTAGGGCTATTGGCTTTTGTATTGCAAGGAGGGGAGGAGGTAGGCAGAGGTTTTTGTAAAATATAATGCATCCCATTTTTGTTTTATACAGATGAGATGCCAACCAACAATTCACAGCTTGGTAAGTTAATCAGAGTTCCAAGAAAAATAAAAGAGGGTTTATGAGTGAAACAGAACTGAGGAGATGAACCATTTTGATTGAGCTCTATGCACTGAGCTGGAATGTTTTTTCTTTTTGGCTTTTTTTGTCATTTAAATGAGTCAATACTKACATGCTGTAAAGAAAGCAGTTGGTGAATCTGGAACGCTCAGTTCAATTTGTGTACCCAGCCCCACCAACATAGCAACTTCTAATTCCTGTGATGGAATTGAAATTAAAATCTGCTGCTATGACATMTGAGAGTGAGGAAACATTGCAACTGCCAGAGGCAAAATCAGACTTAAGCAGTAAAATTTGCTCATGCCACGCAGCAGTARAGCAGCAAAATGGTTATTATGGTGCAGTCCAGCTCAGTTCACAGCTCAGTGTCAGAAGAGCTCTGCTTCAGCTCCTGTTCTCCTGGCATTTAACCACACAAAGAGTCTATGGAGAAGCTTGGATAGAACTTGTGGTCTGCTAGGGCAATGAAGGAAATAGGCTGCAGGGGGATCAGGTCTCTGAGTTTTCGKGTGCTTCTCCTTTGAGCACTTGGAGGGCTTGTTTCAGCCTATCAGTTACTGTTCTCTGCTGGTAACAAGGAGTAGCTAATGACTAAGAAAGGACGGTCAAGGTAATCAGGTGGTCCACTGGGCCATTCCACCTCTTACTTGTTCATAACAGAACCAAGTGGCACAAGCAACCTATCCTGTCCTCTGAACTCTAATACTATTTGTTCCCTTCTTTTCTCAACTTAAACCACATAAAAGCAGCTACCTTTCTTTCCTGGCATGGAAACAAAGTTCTCCCTGTAATGAATTGCTCCCTAGTGTGTTCCTACCCATGGGTATCATTAAGATAATAATAATAAAAAGCAARTTCTCCATTTGCTGCACACAGCTTGCTGTGTTAATGGCTGCTACCTTTCCTTCCCATCCAACGAAAACAGCAGGCCTCTCTCTCCATCCCAGAGCAACAGCATTCCTGCGCCTGTTGCTGTACCAGTGGAGAGCGTAGAGGTAGAGCAAGGTGGGATTATTACTGTAGTGGAGAGAAGACAAGAAAGGTCAGAAGGCAGCACAGCACTGAGAAGGGGAGGGCAACCTGATCAACAGAGCTGACTTTTTACAGCTTTGGTGAGGAGGGAGGGATTGATGATGTTGAGGGCTGGTGGCTGCTTCTGGGAGAAGCRGTTTGGTTTCCCATGTAGAAGCTGTGTTGCCACTTCACCTCACTCTCCAGCACTGGCAATGGCAAACACAGCTCTTAGGCAAACACACATTGGTGCTTTGGGCAGCACCCAGCACTCAAATGTTTTTTCCCTCCTGCTGGAAAAGATGGTACAGCCTGGATGTGTGTGTTCCAGTATCCAGGAACTGGTCCATGAACAGCCTTTTGAGCTACACTAAACAGTAAATACATATGTTACGACTTCTCTCTGAGAATTTATAAAGAYGTTAAGAAGCCTTCTGTGAGGGCGTACAGACAAGCTTAGAGTAGCTCAGATATCTGGTGCCAGATGCGCCTGTTAAGGATTGATATACCCTTCGAATTGAGATGTGGATAATGATATCAGGGAAGAAATCCTTTCATTAACTTGATTAGGCCACAAATCCTTATACCTCTGCCTTGATAGTTCTTGGACAGTGATAGTCTTGCCTTAAATAGCACAGGTCAAGGTTGGTCACTAGCATGTGAAGGATTGTGCCTTAGARGTATCCTTACTGTCATTATCCCCCAGCATGATGGGTATTGAAAGAACTAATAACTATTTTCAAAGTATACTTAGATAAGCTTTATCCAAGTAGACRGGTGCTCATTCTGAAGTACAGTTTTAGTCCCTTCATTGTAATTATTCTGTATATAGGGTGTTGTAATGGAAAGACAGAAGTGTTTGGCACTGCTGAGAGATTCTAACCATATCTTATCTGTCCATTTTTATTCTTGCAGCTCATGCAAACGGACCTCCTTTCCAGCTGAACTCAGTCACCAGCGCACTGATTTCAGGCATTGTCATCCTGGGAATCACAAGCGTTTTCTTTTTTATATGTTCCCTAACTCTGCTGCACAGAAAGTGGCCCGGCAGTTCAGTCTTGAGTGGCATCCGAAACCCAGTTTTCAACTGAAAGTGATGATTTACTTGCACTTTTTCTTTGGGGTTGCCTTTCTTGTCCGTGAAATGTTATTCCATTAAAAAATAATTTAAGGCAACACTCCAGCTGTATCCAGCTTCTATTCCAGCTATTCTATATTTGTAGATTTGCTAGATGTTGTTGTGTAGGTAAGCAGCAGTGATATTGGTAACAATCCTAGAAAATTATGAGAATCTCAATTGTGTTTGTGATCAGACTGTATGACATGATGCCCATGGGTGTGCTGACAATAGAGCTYGTGTCTCCAGCTTCCCTGTAAGATCTCAAAGCTGAAGACGGGAAGGTGAGAACCTTTCCAAGTATGCCATTCTTACACAAAACCTGACACATTCAGAAACATTCAGAAGTTCATAAACACCTACTAAGATAAGGATTACTTCTATTTTGTCATGGTATTTTTCACRAATTTGAAAAAACAATTGAGTCTCAGGAGGAACTTGTTTTCATCTRTCTTGGCTAAAAATAACCCCAGAGAGACTTAGAATAAGTGACTTTTGCTTATTATTCACTTGGAAATGTTTTCTTAAATATATCTTCCATTGAATTGTGGTGATAGCATGTGAAGGACATAATTTGGCTGGGTATCTTTGAGTCAAATGGTTTAGGGCAAACTGCAGTTGGTCCCAGGGAACAATGCTGCAATTTTTAAGGTGGAAAAAAACTTTCCAGCAAAATCATTGAGTGAGAATCTGAGAGCTTTCAATCTAACTTTAATCTAACTAAACTTTTAATCTAACTTTAAATCTAAGCAGAAAGTTAATTCTGCACAGGATTGTCACATCTGCAGCCTTCAGTCAAATTCTAACCGTGGGAACTGCTACAAGCGGAAAAGTATTCCTTTCCCCCCAATTCCTTGAAAAGGAAAGCTAATACAAACACRTAATGCCCGAAGTTTCTTCATACAAAATTATTTTTGGAGCACAATTTGCCAGTTGAGTAAAAGTCTCATTAATATCCTAATTTGTAAGGGCCAGTTTTGCCCCATCAGTTTTGCAATTCTCAGATAACRCTTTCCTTTCTACATGAAGAGTTGTAAATCAACGCTTATTTCTGTAGCAGATTTTCCGCATGGATTAGACTTCTCCACTGCATGGATAAGGGGAGGAGGGCAACTAGAAGGATAACAGGCCACAAGCATACCGTACTGTTGAGTCTAGTTAATCTGATAAAGATCAGGCTTATCTGAAGTGAGTGTGAGTGACCAGGTGCCCTCAAACCAGGAGCACAGGGCAGTGGCATAGCTGTGTAGAACAGAAAAAAATGCTGGTACTAGAGAGGCCACCATACACACAACATATATTAAGCTGTACCRGATAGACAGTTGGGATTTTGGTCACACGTACAGCAGTTAAATTTAATTTTTCATGTACTGTACATGTYGGCCTAGAAACACCTCACTGATATTTATCATCATCCTGTGTTAACCATGTCTGTTTTCATTGGTATGACACAACAGGCTAATGATCAGGGCTCTTTGGGTCTCAAGACTAAAGACAAATAAGACTTGTTCTCAGCTTTCTCTGATCCTGCAAAYGCTGTATAAAGGCCTGTTGTTCACAAAGTCCACTGTGCCGTAGTGTGGGATCCCTAACAACCAATACTGTGCCTGTTTTCCTCCAGTCTTAATACCTCAGAAACATTTTTTGCACTTCAGGGGTTAGGTCTGATGACATGTAAATCATGATTGTTTAATAAAATTATTTGAAATATTTCAGAACAGATGCTTTGTCCGAACTGTCTTCCTTCCCCTGTCAAAYTGTTAGTTTTGTATGTGCTTTCAGTGACCTCGTTCTACAAAGATGAAAACTGGACATTYTTTTTTAAGTTGGTTTAGTAAGAGCTTTCAATATATAGGATAAATTAGTATAAGTATAGCTTTACTGRCTTTTAAAGGAGGGCAATAAACTCTGGAGATTTATGTCCCAGCCTGGGGATAAATAAATTCAGATAATCTATTTTAATTTACTCATTAAGACAACCACAGAAATTCCATTAATGTAATTACTACCTCATAACCAGCAGCTTTGGCTGAAAGTTTCCAGTGATGGAGATAGCCATTACCATCCTTAGTAAGTTGTTCCAACAGTTAATTGCTGTCTTTAGTACTTCTGAAAAGACTATTTCTAATGGGAATGTGTCCAGCTTAACTAGCCAGCCATTAGAAACTGTTGTGCCTTTGTCTGCTAGACTGAGGGAGACCCTTTTTCKAACACAAATCTCACATAATTTGGTTAAGACCACAGGAAAAAAAAAATAGTGAATAGTGCTGCAAAAAAAAAACCAACCCACAAAAAACAAAAGCTGCTGATATAATAATATACTTGTCCTATTTCAATTTCTCTGTGTTTCTGGAAAGACAGTTTGTTGCTTTTCTATAGAGAAAAGTAATTTACAGTAATTAAAAAAGACTTGTTGACCAAACATTTTGGGGCTTGGGTAGCCTATTACAAAAATGGAGTTGTTACCCAATAATGTAATATGCAAAATGTTTTTCTTAGGTCAGTTAAAATTTCTGGAGTGGTTTGTTTTTGTGAAAAACCAGATAAGATGATGTTCTTTGTGTARCTTTTCCTTGTGTGAAAATTATTAGGTACAAAAGGGTGATCCCACATCAGTTAAGTTAGTGAACAGAGTTACCACAGTCATTTGTGGGAGTCACTACTGAGCTTGCTATGGATTGAATGTATTTGTCTCCATCATTCATTAAATTAAATAAAYACCTGTTCCTCCTTGGTAAAGCAACATGGAGAGTCACAGGTGGAAAATGATCTCTAAAACCAGACTTATTCATTTGCAGATCTGACGTGGGAATGCTTTACGMGTGGTTTTTAAGGGAGGTGGAAACTTGAGCCAGGCTGCCCAAATATTTCTAGTAAGAAGACGACTGACTGTATTTGTAAAAACATCCCCATCCMGGTTTGTTTGAAAGAAGTATATAGGGATTTAGGAACACGTGGAGGCCATAAATCGTGACCTCACAAGTTTMAAGAAACAGGTTAGGTAGAAGTTGGGTGAATGTGCGTGAAGGATACACCCTGCTTGTTGAAGGGCAGGGTGTTAGGTGAGAGGGAAGGGGGAGTGGATTGAAAACATAAATTACATACAGTGGACAGGGACTTTTGGCACTTGAGATRCCAAGTTTTAAATGGAGCAGTGAATTAGGAAGACACTTTGTGCTTTGGATGAAGGAACTCTAGCCAGATACATAATGGGGGTCTCACAGGTGTTAAATGAAACTGAATTACTAAAAGAATAGTGACTCTACTAATAAAATCCCTTCTATTAAGGGTGCCTATTACATGTGTTTAAATGCTCTTTTTGCACAGAGTTCAGGTTTCTGCAGGTAAGCTCAGTGTACTGAAATGCTCTCAGATCTGTGACCCAAACTGGGCGGCAGRCAAAAAAAGAAACTGAGGGAGACTTCAAGCTTAGGTCTAAATCCAGTAGAATTTAATAAATATATAAAGAGGTGAAAACATTTCCTGGGTTCCTGTCTTTGGAAGAAATAAATGGCATATCCAACTGGAGCTATGCAGTGCTTGGGATAAATTCAGCTGATATTTGAGAAACAGGCCTTGGCAAGGGAACCTGGAAGTAAATCACTGTTCCCATTTCATTTGGCAGGCAATATTTCTTACTCTTGATATCTCTCAGGTTCTACAAATATGCTAGAAACAGCAGCCTTACCCTGTTAAGCTAYTCATCTCTTCACCTGGAGGAGACACAGGCCAGGAGTATTGCGATAAACTAGGAAATGTTCCAAGTGTGGCAAATTGGTCCTTCCTGAGGTTACTCCCAGGTTTTATTTCAGTGCCACCTGGGCCTTTCCSATGCCTTTCAGGAAGAAGAGGTGGGATGGAGGTGGAAGAAACAGCAGAGAGTAGCTCTGCAGAGTCATTAGTGGCTGGACTGGCCATTGGATACACTGGCAGTTTCAGGGTTGTATCATGGCTCTTTGCCATGATGTCTGTTTTGAAGAGTTTTTATAACTTTTCTGTTATTCACTAGTTAATTAACTCTTTCCTAGTCCTTTAAAAGAATGCTTGTRCAATTAGGAAGCACATCCTTGAGATAGTGAAATTGAAAATGTAAGGCAGAAAAGTTGTTTAAGTGACTTATCTTGTGAAGAAAGTAAACTAATTACTGCTGGCAAACCTGAGGCGTGTGGCTGGCCAGCCAGATCTCAAATGCTGATATTACATTTATAACCTCTGCTTTGGGACTTCATGGTGTAGTGGGAAAAGTACTTTGTCCTAAAGCAGGACGCACACCAGTCCTTGTAACCAAGAAATACTGTCTAGCAATAGCTCAAATGTCTTGCAYGTTCACTTGCAATCCCCTGCGAAAAGGGGAACTCTTCAGTGCTTTGGACTGGTAAGATGGTGRTTGTTGTAGACCTACAGTATCCTAGCCTGAGCTGGCATTGCATTCTCTATTTATATGCTGAACTGGCTTGCTTATGTTTAGACTCTAGGTCTCTGAGGTGCGTTTATCAAACTTGCTTGTTTTGCATAAACAAAATAAAAAAGAAAAAAGGCTTACTTCAGCATGTTTTCAACCTGTTTCGCTGGACTGGAGAATGAATCGGGAGAGGCCCTGTGTTCCTGCCAGCAGCACACTAAATTTCCCATCACGATGGAGAGGCTGAATGATGTCCATTACAGGTACTGTTCAGAGCGGGTGAGGCAATATCTGCTCTTGTGATTGTTTTCCCCTCAGCGCTTTAATCCCTTGTCTCTTGATTCAAGCTGAGGTCTGCCTCTATTCAGTCAATTTTATTATTCTTAGCAGGTGGTAACATCTGCCTGCTCAGCAGCTGTTTGGAGGGACAAGGCATAGTTTTTGTGTCTTGGGGTTTTTTTTAATGGTTTTTAGAACACATTTTATTTTGTTTTTTTTTACCTTATGAAGGGGAATTAGTGAACTAATTCACTAAAAATTCATCAGTGTGATCACAGGTTACTTTATATAGCAGATATTCCTGATTTATTTTTTTCCTCTCCAGATTGTAGTGAGTAAAAATAATGATCCTGTTAATGCAAATGTTAATTGCAAATGAATGTAAGGGCAAAAGTTCAGTGTGGGACCTGGACTGGATGATTCATTCGGCACACACGAGCGCGCGCGCGTTCACCAGGTATGTATTCTGTGACTTGCATTGATTCTGGAGCCYGTGACTTGTCGGGAGGTAAGTACTGGCTGTGTACTCCCAGTTAAATGTCTTACTTGCAGAGTCAAATCCTGCTTCTGGATGTCAGGGGCTGCACGGCCCAGTCAATGCCATGTGCCGGAGTAACACCTCCAGGGCTTCCCTCCCTGCCCCCCAAACACGGACCAGTGGGTCACACATTGTCATCACAGCACCGTAACTAGTACAGCCAGAGCCSTGAAACGGATGGCCGGGACAGCTGCTCCCAGTCAACCTCATCGTTGTTTACTGGTGCCTCCTAGGCGGTGGGTCCTACTCTGGTAGCACGCTGCACATGCTTTRTAACCTGGCAAAGCAAGAGCATAGCCTTGGCAATGCTTTTGCTGTTCGTTTACATTGCTGCACATTGATATTGCCGAGTAGCTTGTTCTACTGCGCATGAACTCCACACAGACTTGCTCTGGTGGGAACGCTGATTAAATACACTAACAGAAGTGTATGAGTTAGTGGGAAATAACCGAGTAAGCCCCTYGCTGGATAATTGCGTTTGCTTCCACAAGCGAAGGCAGAGCAGCGAGAGGGGGAGGCGGCAGCTCCATGGCCTCGGGCGTGAGAGCTGCGGCCCCTGCAGAATGAGCTGTTGAGATGTCAGGTTGCAAAGAAGAGACACAACTTTATTCCCCGTCTGCTGTCACCTGGGCTTCAAAGGCTAGTGAATGTGTTATGTGGCAGGAATTGWCAACTTTTTATGGTATCTATGGGGCCATCACGTACCTATTCTTGGCCTGGTAYGCTCCGGGGCAGTTAATGCATAAGCTAGGCTCTGTAGTATAACCTAGGAAGGGCTGTGTCATCCTAGGGAAATCTGCTTTGATACTGAGCCTGCAACAAGATCACAAGTGGATGGGCTGAAAACTKAAGCACTTGCATACTTTCCTCTTGTACAGATCACTCCTGCAGCAGGAATTGGTTTTTTGCTTCGATGACACTTTGACATTCTCAGCACAGTCAGCTGGGAAAATCTTTTATCGGTGCTTGCACTGGTACACCGCTCAGATAAGAACCTCTCTCTGGGAGTCTTAATTAAATTAATTGCACTTAATAAAGGTGTTTCTGGTCTGTCAGGCCAAATCTGTGGGTGTGGGCTTGTGCCTTGGCTCTTAAATTARTTAATATTAAACTTAGACATGCTTTGAGTATGATCCTGTTTCAGTCACTACTCTAATTTTTATCCTTTAGAGTAGAAATTGCCATAAGCTCATGACGGTGCTTTGTCTTGTCTTAGGATTTTTCAGATCTGCATGTTCTTTAAGTGTATTAGGTTCTCCCTAGGCTGAACAAGCTCCATTCCCTCAAACTTTCCCCACAGGGCAAGTGCTCCAGCCCCTGACAATCTTGGTGGCCCTCCACCAGACTTGCTCCAGTTTATTGATGTCTTCTTTCTATTGGGGGGACCAAAAAAGGACATTATACCCAGATGCAGTGCAAAAAGTGGTGAGTAGTGGAGGATAATTGCWTCCCTCAATCTACTGGCCATGCTCCTGTTCATACAGCTCCAGACACTGTTAACYTGCCTTACTGCCAGRGCCCGCTGCTGGGTCCTGTGCAGCCTGCTGTCCACCAAGATCCCCAAGTCCTTTCCAGCAGMACTGCTCACCAACCAGTCAGTCCCCAGCCTGTATCATTGCAGGGGTTATTCCCACCCAGGTACAGGACTTTGCCGTTGTTCTTGTTGAATTTCATGAGGTTCCTGTCAGCCCCTTCCTCCAGCCTGCCCTGGTTCCTCTGAATGGCACCCCTGCTCTTGTGTATCAACTGATCCCACTAATTTGCTGTCACCTGAAAACTTGACAAGAGTGCACTCTGTCACCTTCTCCAGGCCACTGATAAAGGTGTTAAACAGGACAGGTCCAAGGTGGACTCCTGCAGTACTCCATTTGTTGCTGGTATCTAGGTAGACAATGATCCATTAGCCACTACTCTCTGAACTCAAATCATCCAACAAAATTTTTACCACCTAGCTGTTCACCCATCCAGACCATAATGTCCTAACTGGGGTAAAATAATACTGTGGAGACCATGTGGAAACCTTGCTGAAGTTGAGGTGAATGATGCATGCTGTGCACTTGATCATAGATTCAGTCATATTATCAGGTTGGTCAAGCACCATTTTACCCTTGGTAAGCCCATGCTTGCTTTTTCCAATCACTACCACCTCCTCTATGTGCGCAGAAATGTGTTCCAAGRACACTTGCTGCATGATTGCTCCAAATGCTGAAGAGCACTTGGGACTCAGCCCGGGAGGCTGAGTGTTGCCACCTGCTAGTAGCTATGGAGCTTGTGGCTGAAGTCTGTTTCCCATTCACCAGTCACCACGCTGGCCTGCAGTCGCTACCATTCCTCCATTTGTTTAACTGAAAGAGATTGTTGCTGTCGCTTCAAGGTTCATGTTCTGCTGATCATGTGTGATAGGGACAATGATGATGCTACACGGTGAAGGTTGTTTTATTTGTTTATTTTCAATCAGGAAATTACATCAGAAATCCAATCCTGACAGAAGGCTAATGTTACAAATTAAAGCACTAAGAAGCTATGCTCAAGCATGGTGTGTTTTCTTGGAGAGGCTCTTGTTTTCCGYGGGGCCTTGTTTTGCAAGGCACAGGATGAACAGTGAACTAGGGTAGTTTCAAGCAATGCATGAAAAGGAGGTTACTGCCTAGTGGAGCCYTGTCTCCTTTACCAAAGAAGTTAGTTTCCAGTGAATGAGGCAGGGAAGTGGTTTAAGACGTGATGGTCGCATGATTAAACTGGTTGATTCTGGTCTGCCAATTTAGACAATGCTTCTGGGTCAGTCTCTTGCTGCACATGGCTGGGTTGAACTGACAGATTAAATTGAGGTCATGCTCTGCACCTTAATTCTTCACCTTCTCCCCAGATCCTGTCTACTCAAGCCRAAGCCTTAATCCTTGGCATCGCTCCTGGTACAGCTTTCCACCACTGTGTCTGTGTGATGTTATTCTGACCTTGCCGCTTCTTTAGGACTCCTTGGCACTGTAATCTCTATGCTGTCCCAAGACCRTAATTCTTGCTGGTCCCTGGGTGGGTGGGTATCTGCCTTCTCTCATTCCTGACCTCAACCTGCCTTGACTGCAACTCTTCTGCTTCTGTCCAGCCAGCCTGGCTTAACCCCAAGCTGTGACCGCGTGGGAGCCGTGTCAGCGCTACCCCCACTGTGATTCTGGTTCTGAGTGCCAGTGCCCTCCCTCCTGGGGTGGGGGTGCTTAAGCCAAACTTCTCTTAGGTGGCTGTTGCCTTCTCTATTTCTATTTACCTGGGATAGGGCACATGGGACCTCTGGTTACAGTAATGAAAGTRTACAGAGACTAATAGACTAGAAAATGAGTTCTTGTTTTGGTAAATGTCAAACTTACTGTTCCTCCGGATAAGTCTTAAGCAAATAAATCCTGATGCTCAATATATTGAGCATGCTCTGCTGCTGTCATCATACTGGAGAGAAGAAATACTAGCGTTAAGAGGAAGCAAAAAATGTTAAGCAACAGCAAAACCTTATGCTAATATTTTTTGCATTTACCTCATGATTAAACTAAAATATATGTGCTTCAGTAGCTTTTTTTTTGTCTGTTCTGTTTTGGACTGGAGTTGTGCAAAAATGTCACTGATACACTTTGATTTACATGGATGTGAATCCAGCATGAGGGCCCTCTACAGTTAATAAAATAAAGATACTTGCGTTCTCAGAGGACATCCCTCTTATGTACTTCCTCAGCTGTTTGTTCATATGATTTGTACAGGTTTGCTCTGATGCTGCAGAGGCTATTTGCTTAAAACAACTCATTGTTTTATGAGTTTTGCGGTGGAAGAAATCTGGAGAGAGACTTATATCCTGTTTCTTCTTTCTGTTTCTATGATTGATTGGGTTAATTCTGCTTATAGGTGTGTTGGGGCTGCCAATAATCTCTTTTAAGGTGGGTATGGAGATCACTTGTCTTTGCTTGCCTGCAGACAAAGAAGCTGAACTTTGCTGCTGTTTGTGCTGTCTGGAAACAGCTTCCCCCTCTGAGAAATACCTCTGTAATGATTACCAGGCAGTGAATATACAACAGAATAGCTAATGGTATCCATATCTGTTCATTCAATGKGGTAAAAACTGTCCAGTCTCTCAGAGTTGCCTCACAAACGGTTCCCATTTGAATTGCTGAAAGAAACATTGAAATGGGTGTATTTTATAGAGATGTAAATTTTGTGGTGTAGGCTGCGTGCTTCCTTTTCCTCATTTGTTTCATTCTGTTAAAGGTTCCCTTTTCTTTGAAATTTTAGTTTTCTACCTCAGAAGCTCTCTCAAACCTCTCTCCTTCTCTAACATTCACCTTTCAATACCTTCCTCAGCATTGCCAGAACAGAGTCCTTCACCCTCTAACTTCTGCTATAACTCACCRGTGTCTATTATAGTTATAGTGCTTCTCTTTAACTGCTATTTTTAAAGCTGCTAGGGACAGTAGGAGAGGTATCTACGGAAGAAAATAATAAACAGCAATCTGAATTTTTTTTCTTTGTTGATTTTTGCAAGATATCCTTGACTACGTATTTGCTAAGGTGTAACAATGAAAAACAGGATTAGCGAAGTCGTCTTTGGGTAGGTTTTTCTTTGAAAAAAATCTGTGTATCCTTCCAGCTTGGCTGAAACATCTCTTTGTCTTCCTAGAGTTCGAGCATGCTTTATCTGCATTTTATTGTAATTAGGTGACTTGGCTGGTCAGGGTTTCTTCCAGTGAAATATAAACGTGGGTACTAGTGTATAGAGAACACATAGACTGTGAAGGTTGTAAGAAGAGCTTAGAAAATAAGTTGTCTGTTCCCATTTTAGTCATTCAGTCATTTGAAGAGTTATGCTACTTTAAAATCAGGGAGATGGAGAGATTCCTGTGAGATAAAGCACGCTTCTCATGTCGTGTGTCCACTAACTTTGAGGTGGCAGAGGGTGGGAGAAGCTGTTCAGATGTGGTGGTGGTGTTCAGGTTTGGTTAATATCCAAATGGCAAGGTTGGGAAGACGTGTTGTTGTTAGCTGGCACTTGCGCATCTCCTCGACAACAGGATGCGGCATCTGGTTGCTTACTGAGTCCCACTCRCTCGAGACAAGCCTGTGCAGTCCTCAGCTGAAGGATTACTTACTGATACGGTAGCATCTGCCTTGAGCGAGTGCGAAAAAAGCTGAGGTACAAAGTTGCAGTTTGCAAACTACGCTATGGTAACTGCCTACCTTCGCCTGCTTCCAGGGTTGGGTAAGACACCTGAYGTGGGGTAGCTACCAAAAGATAGCTGAAAATGTAAATCCACACCCAGCTTAATTGCTGGAGCATCGGGAGGATGACTGCCTGCTTTTTGGAGTGCAGAGTGCATGTCTCCTGCGACGCTGGAACACCACCATGTACCCTGTAGAGCATCTTCCTCACAGCATATCCCAAAGGGAGTAAATGTTTAACCTTGTAAGTTGGATAATGACAGAAAAGCAGGAAGGAGTCAGAATTAAGATCAACGAGCAAGAATGAAAAGGCATTTTGCAGGTGAAAGCTGAAAGTGTCAAGCCCGGATAATTTTCCTGAATCCAGACTGGAGTTGTCTTAAGGATGTATTGCAGCACCTTCCCTCTATGGACACATMAGCTAGGTGGATTATAGCCCTGGACAACAACACTCTGAAGTTTGTTTATTTTACTGACTAGGGATTAAGGTGTAACATCAGTAAAGTAGCAAATATTATGATTGATACACAGCTGCAATCAGATTTTAAGTAGTGCTATCTTGTTTCTGAACTAGCATGTTTCCAAATCAATACAAGCCAGCATGAGGGACTTATGAGCTGCAACTGTTAGTTTATGGTAATGTTAGTAAATTTACTGAGGAGTCACATAATGGGAATCATTCAGGTCAGTATACTTAATGTGGTGGTGTCAGCGGTGTCGGTGCAAGCTCAGAAACTGCTCATATTAACACTGCCGATAACACTGGCTGTATGAGACAATTGCTTGGAGCAGCGTWGGGGAAAATACTTCTTTTGCAGTTGTGGCACTTCATATCTAGCAGTAGGGAGAAGACGCATAGTGATATTAAAGATCAATGTTAAAAAATAAAAATGCATGACATATCAGGAATTTATATATCTGTACATAGAGTGATGACCTAAAATTCTTGACCTTATCTCTTGCCTTCTGTTAAAAGACATGAAGCCGCTGTCCTGCGGTTTCCGATGACAGCTCAATACCTCTTTCCCATTGGGACTGGCTCATCCCATGAATAGTGGGAGGAATCAGAGCCCTGCAACTCATAYTATCCATCTTGGTATTTTATACTATGTCTGTCAATCATTAGAGTATTGAACAAGGCCATTTCACATCACCCAGATGAGTTCTGAGAAAATGACATTGTGCTGCAGGGTAATATCATGTTTTGCTTTTATAATGCTGTACATTGTATTGCAATATGATGAGATTCTTTTTTCTTATAATATGGCACCATTATTTGCTTTTTCTATGGACAAAGGCCATGCRGATGCCCTTTGTTGTCTGCGTAATAAACACCTTGGTGGTGGCAAGGAGGAATAAGTTGCTTTTTCAGGGGTACTGACTGAGCAGTTAAAAAGCCGGCAGCAAGTGCAAATAGATATGTTTCCTTTTATATTAAATACTTTTATTCTCTGTAGAAGAGAGGCAAACAAACTTAGGAAGCAGTTTGAAGTTTTGAAGTTGACAGCACCTTTTTGACTAAAAATCTCTGTGTCTGTACCTAAAAAGTCTTCTTGCTCAGGCCTGTCCTTCCAAAATTAGCCCTGGAATAAACTGCTTCAAGGTGGGGATCCCCTTGACTTGGAGGAAAGACAGGAAAGGCATTGCTGGAGTTGGAGCTGTTGAGAGCAACGGTCAAATACTAACAAGTGACAAGAAAAGAAAAAAATCACTCTTGCTTCAGTGACCTCCTAGTCTGGGATCCTCAGGGTTTGGCTCGCCTCTGCTTGCAGACAGGTATGGGTAATAAATAAATCATACATCGCAGTGGATTCTTATATGGTATTGAGGGTGTTACAAGGCAGTGAGGCCCAAACAGTCTTCTGCACTGTCATCTGAAGGGATGCGTTTAAAGGCTGTAACTTCAGACTTCATAATATCCCTATTAGCCAAGGCAAGCATGGGTTCCTTGACAGATCTCACTCAATGARTACAGACTTATGGTTAATTAGATATTTCATTTGGATTTTTGAGCATCTGCTATCTATCATCTGCCAGATACGTTCTTTGTATCTTATTAATAACGAGTCATGACTTGTTGACATGCTTGAGTGCAGGACGGGCTGTGGTCTGCCTGGGCTCATTTTGTGCCCTCAGCGGCAGACTTGGGAGTTGCTGCTCTTGCGCTTGTTCCGCAGCGAAGCAGGTGGGTCCAGGTGCTGCCTTGCATCCCTCTCACAGAGCTCAGGCCTGGACATGRCTTTTCAGGTCAGGTATCTTGCCTGAGGGCAAGCAGGATGTAACATCACCGTTAGGTTAGTGTTGTTTCGGAGTTGCAACCGTGCCACAGGTTAAAAACAAAACTGCTGGAAGTCTAGTGGCTCCAGCAGTTTTTTGACTGTTCTGTTTCAGATTGAATTCCTGTAACTATCTCTCGTCTCTGCTGGTTTTCTCTGCTTTATGTTCTTGTCTCATGACCTGTGAAGTTACCAAAAGAAGCAAAGTAAGTTTGTTCATCCTCAGGAGGAACTTCTGTATCTATTAGAAAGTTCAGTTAACCATTTTACATAGGAGATTTAAGCAGTTTTGCTTTGTGCTGGCCTGATTTTTCAAATTATTTACGGAGAACCCAAGCTCCCTTAACTTTAGAGGAAGCTGGGGAAGATGACATCTCAAAACTGTCARAGCAGTAATCCCCTTGTACTCAGATTAAAGGGGTCGTCACCCATGGTGACCTTCAGGTGCTGAAACATAGACCACTAGTGACATTTTAGGCACGTTGGAATGTTCTGCCTGGTCTATGGCTTCCACTCCATAAAGATGAGTGTCTCCTTTAGGTCGTGCGGCAGATGTCTTGCTTACACTAGTGTACTATAAGTCTGTGCTGAAGTGCCTGAACTGGTCACCAGCTCTTTGTTCATATGAGTTTGGTTCAGTGGCTGAAGGGCAGCACGAGCAGGTACTGGGAGTACTGAGCTTCAGCTCAGTGAAGGGTACTAATGCCATATATGTATTCATCCCTGCGAGGTCGTGAAGACAGGCAGTATAGGAAGGGCTACGTGTACTAATGTCAGAGGACAYGGAAAGCACTCATTATTTACCTTGGAACAGAAAATGGGATACAATTCAGTGCCAAGCACTGATGACATGAAAAAGCGTGAAGAGCATTCCTGCACTCTTCTTATTCTCCCCTCTCGTATTTATTTATTCATTTAGAATGCCAATTAGAATGCCTTTGGCCTCTTTAACCTGCAAGCCTGTAGTGTGTTGTGGAGCACCTCCAGGAGCAAGGGGATACTTAAAGCAGAATGGCAAAGAACTTTTGGCTGATAAAGTGTTACTGCATGTGCCCTGACACAGAGAGTCAACTCACAGAAATTCCTACCGTGTTACCAGGTATGACTGTAGCAAAGAAGCTCACTAGAGTCATCGTTGGACTACACAGAGAAAGCAACTACTAAACCCTGAGCTCCTTGGAATATAAGCGGAGAGCCTCAGGGACTCTGGGTAATAACCTCTGGTTTGGTTTGGTTTCTTATGTTAGCCTGCCCTACCTAGAAAGGCAGAGGATGACACACGTGAGCTTATTGCACTCCACATTTTTCTCATATTCTTGGTGTCCTCTCTGGGAATGGCAGGGGGGAAACAGTGAGGTGCAAAGGCCTATWAATATCATCAGATATCCTCTGCAAAGCAGGGAGCAACCTCTCTCCACACGAGAGGAGGCAGGAATATTGTTTTATTTGTAAGATGGAGAGAGGTGAAGCGTTGGAGAACAAAAAGCTTCAGCRTGATAGCATGGATTTAATCCATACTTAGAAATAAAAGTGAGGGTATTGTACAAGGAAAAAGAAAAACATCTTAGGGATAGCTGACTCAAGCCAACAAACCTCGCTAAACATTAAATGATGTATGAGAAACTCAGAAGTGTTGTTTGAAGAAAGATATCTTCCCAGTTACACTCCTACTTCTTATAAAAAACTATCTATCAGCAAATACTGCAAAGTCAGTACTGCTTTCGTGAGGAGCCATTGATGTTTTAGGAAATTGCTTCTCTCTGTTTTTTTCCTTTGCTGGAGAGTTGCCTTTTATTAGCCAAGACCTAGCAGTGATTGATTCTTGGAAGGACGGAGTGACATCTGAATAGTCGGAGCTGCAGTGACGTACTTCTTGTAATAGCTTGATAAGAAGCTCCACAATGGGTTGTGCCTCTGAACAGCTGTATCTTTCAAAAACATTGGCTTCGTGGGAATTTTAATCTCATCTCTGYCCCTTTGTAGCTAACTAAACGTGTGAAAATATGAATATTTCCCAATGAGTGACTTTGCAAAACTGTGTTTGAAACGAGTTAAATGGTGCAGAAAGTGGGCCCTGACTGATATGTGAAAATGTAAGAAATGCTGTAATGTCACAGCAAGTTAACTCTCATTAGGAACGGGRTGTAGAGGTGGTGGTGGTGTGTGTCTGGGGCTTGACATGCTGTTATTGCTCAGATCGTTTGTTTACCTCCATCTTCTGCCTCTGGTTTGGAAAAGATCCTTAGCTGCCAGCACCCCTCCTCCTGCCCTGCCTTCCCTGCTCCTCCCTGGGTTTCCTTCCGTCCTCACACCCTTCTCCCCACTCCCTAGTTTTCTTCCTTTTCCTCCTCTCTTATTCGTTATGACTTCCCTGCTTCTTCAAACCTGGAGTAAAGATGAATCTATATACCTGTACTGATAACTTTAAATCATGTCTTAATTCTGAGATGAAAACTGTGTTCTAGCATTTGCTCCAATTAAACACACAACATAGAGAAATAATTTATTAAATAGCTTATGGGGAAATTAAAAACCAAAAAGCTAAGTATCTAAAATCTTGACTTTCCCAACTTCATGATTTTCTTTTTTGCTCAAATAATGCTCAATAGATCTTTCTAGAGTTAACTTTTTAGTAGTTTAATATTGAGGCTGTTTGTCAATAACTTACTGCTATGTAACAAATTTGCAAAAGGTTCAAGACAATTTGGCTGCTTTTCAAATCAATAGGAATAAATGAGGCATTTCAACAATTATTTTTTCATTGAAATAAAACTACATTTCACTCAGGAATAATTTCATGGAAACAGGCTGTTACAATTAGAAATAACTTAGATTGGTGATGATCCATTTCACAAAACCTTTTCTCCAAAACAGAACAGACAAAAATCCTTCTCCTCAGTAGAAATACTCCCACAAAAAAAGATCTTTCTTTGTGCTTGTTCATTTGAACAGAGGAAAAAAACCAATTTGGTGTTAAAGGTTTTCTGTTTAGAAAAAAATCCACCCTCAACAGAATCAAGTTAACTAATGGAAAAGCTATTTTTCTGCCAAGAGGCTGCATCATTAAACTGGGAATTAGACAAATGAGATCCTAATGCATTTTAATAAAAACAATATATTTCTCCCCTCATTCTAAAACCCTGTGGTCTTGCATATTTTTTGTACTTTGGCTACCGGCTATGTGGAGCTCAGTTATAATTGCTCACCTTATAACTCCTTTTGACACTTATACCTAGAGCAGACTGCGTTACAAGAATGTAGATGTATTCCGAGTGCGTGAAATATTTTGTAGTTATTCTAGAACTGTGTTCAGGAGAAATGAAGATAATTTTGAATGGTTCTTCAACCACTGAAAATACGAATCTGTTATGCATTTTATGCATATTATGCATATCTTGCTATTCTGCATTGTTCCATTAAAAACGGGCATTTTGAAAAGTAATGGCAGTATGTAGAAATAGCATTTCTCTATGTAACAGTTCTGTTCCTTGAACCTACCGAGCCATATTTATTTCCTTTTGTGAGTAAAACTGAGCTTTATGACTTTTATTTCTTTTACTTGCAGCTAACGTTGCAGAAAAAAACATTGAATGCTGAGCCAGATTCTTGTCTCACCCCTGCACTGCTTGTTTGAGCCATTTCACTGAGTTCGGTGTTTGGGATCCTTCCTGACGATGCGTTGACCGAGGACAGCTTGCTCGCCTTTGGGCCCTGAGCTGGGCTTGGATGCCTGCTGGTGGAGGGCTGTGAAAGGCAGGGGAAGCTGGTGAAAGGGGAACTCTCCCATCTTGTGAATAAGTCATATTTAATTTGTGAATCGTGTTCAGACGTGAATGCCTCCTACATAATTTTTACAAAAGCAATTTTTCAGTTTTCCCGTCTGCATGAGGTGCTAAACCACTCCTCCTAGCTGTGTGAATCCATACGCACCACCCCTTTCACCTGTTTGAAATTTCCTCCCATTTGTTTTCTGTTGCGTAAGCAAATCACTTGTTTGATGTCCCTGCTGTATTTTTGGCTTCCCTGTTTAATGTGGTTTTTTTTCCTAATAAGCACAGGTCATGTGAACTCCTTGGGATTTGCTGCCTTCTGTAACTTTACTAATGTTTCATGCAGGATGAAATTGGAAAGCTTTCAAGTAGAAAACAAGTCCATGTACTGACAGAGTAACATGGGTATTAAACACCATACAAGAAATGCTAGTGAATTTTTTTAATTCCTCTGCGTGGAGCTGCCTTTCGAGTGGGAAGAAGGATTTAAAAAGCTGTCGCTGAGTGTGAAGTGTGCAAACATTGTGCAGGGGAAGATTTGCCACTGCTGTTTCCCATTTCTTGTTCATGGTTTTCACCTTCAGAGCGCTTTACCTGCAGTAGATCGAACACACCGCAGCTCCTTGTCCTGTATCTTTCCCTACGGTGTCCACTACAGGCAGTCCCCCAGCAGAAACTGCAGCCGTGAACTCCTGGCTGTCAGGGCGTTTCTCTGAGCTATGGCGTGGGATGTGGATGGGGCCTGCCGCTCCTTTCCTCAGCAGGCTTGCTCTCTTCTGGTGGTTGCTCTGAGGGAAAGCACCGAGACGSTGCCTTCCAAAACCCCTGCTCCTCTCCAGCCAAGAGGGGTCTGCTAAAGAAGCCTTGGCTGTGCGTGGTGGAAYGTGCTCTTCGTTGCAAATATAGTCAGGGTTTGGGCCACGATGGTAAGCAAAGTGTGCCGGTGGAGAGCATATTGAGCGTACTGATTGGTCGTGTTGGCAGGCTTGGTCATGTACAGTCAGGTGCTAAATGCGGTACTGGTCTTTCAAATATTTGTCTGTTTCCTGTTTTTTCATTTGGATGGTTGTGTTACTCTATATAGTGATGAGGGAAGGTGATGCATTAAAGCTGAGCAGGACTGGAAGGAAAAAGGAAAACCTCMATGTTTCGCCGGTGAGTCCTACTGGTAGTATTCATGGATTTGAGTTCATGTAGTACTGGTAGGCAAGGGCATGTATGGAATCCACTGAAGAGAAGTATTTCCCTTTATTCATTGGGAGGCAAAACCCAAAGATCAAATGTGCACTCAARCCAGTGTGATCGAGACACTGAGCACAGCCTTCAGCTGTGCCCGGGGTGCCTGTGCGAGTGCAGGCAAAATGCAAGRTGAATTTTAAACATTTCCCCCACACTTTGCCTTGCTCATGGGGGTGGCGGAGGTCAAAACCAACCTCAGACTCAAGGCTGGGTTGCCACAGGGCTGCTCATCCTTTTCTTACTCATCCAGACTACAAGTGCTGCAGATTTGATTACATCACTGCTAAAATAGGTGAGGCTTCATGACCAGTGTGTTCCAATGTCTCACTGGGTGTTGCTGGGCAGGTGGATTCCTCCAACACGATTTGTAGTTTCTGTGTTTTTTTAGAATCTTTGCTACCTTATTCCCCAAAGCTGCTGAGTTGTATAAAATATAACAACATACTTTGCACAGTGAATTGCAGAAGTCTTGTCTCTTTTTACACCCAGTCAGAGGTGAAGCTCTTGACTTGCCTTGTCTGTCATGCTTCATGTATCAAAATAGGAACAAAAAAATATTTCATGGTCTTGATTCAAACCAAATATAAGCATGGAAATTGCCCGCTAATTACCATCAATGTTAAGTAATTTTCTCCTATACAGTAGTTATATTTGTTTATTATGCATGTTTATTGCAGTCTTCTGGCCAGTGCTCATGATCAATACCCATAAAGGAAGAGGATGTAGAAAATTCAGGGTTCGAGTAGCAAAGCCCAGCCAGGAGTACTATAGTTTAGTTCAGCCCGAGAAATATAACATGATAGTACTGTCAGTTTTGTTATCCTGTCCTAGGTTCTCAGATACAAAACTGTCTTGAGTATCTGAAGGCCTTTAAATTGTGGAATAGTGTAAGTATATAAAATTGGTGTAGTTCTTGGGATAGTGCTGTAATTCCTATTTCACTTGCTGCCTTCTGGTGCAGTTCTGAACATGAGGCTCCCTGTTCACTCTAGTCTTTACCTATGGACAGTTTTGCAAGCTCTGTGTTGCTATGCGTCCATTGATTCTTGTTACTGTAAGAAAAAAAAAAGTCACATTTTCTGGAGTTGTATGATTAGGTGAGATTCTTGGGCTTTGTTTAGAAAGGTCCTGATCTTTTTTTAGTGGTGGAGAGGATTTTGAAAATGTGATCCCTGAGGGCTCAAAGAATGAATGTTAGAGGTATTATTTTCAAATTTTATGCATTCTGATACCTGAAGTGGCTTTTCATGGCTTGAAAAAGGCATTACAGCCTTAGAGTGCCTGATCCAGTTGCCCTGATGATGAAAAGACAATTATTTTGCTGCACTAGCAAAAAAGACAGGTTGGTACTGAGGCACCTGAATCCGCATTTTTGGTGCGAAATGGGTTTCTGTTGCTGTCATGGCACCACACAATCCTGCACCAGTGTGGAAGGGTTTTCCTCCCCTCTCTGCCTGTTGCTTTGCACAAACCGTGCTGGCTTTGGGAAACAGTGTCTTCACATAGGTGGACCATAGGACTGAGACAGGGTGCCTTCTGTTCTGCTTCAGAGCTCATGCTGTAATAGATATGGTGAGATACATCCATTTAATTGTTAGTTTGGTGAATCTTGATTATATTTTTCTCATCTTAGTAACCCAACAATTTCCCTCCCCAGTGCCCCCCAGACCAAGAAATTGTCCCAGACCAAGTGAAATTCTGACGTTCGGTCACCRAATTGATGAGCAGCTTTTGTGGCAGCTGACTAGTGCTAGCAGAAGTGATTCAGGGCTCTGTCTGAGTCTTTGGGAGAAGGCTTGATTTGGAGAAGACGTCAGATGTGGGCTTTGCTTTTTGTTTACCCACGTGTGTAATGGGGTCAACAGTAGTTCCCCATAGTTCAATGTGCGTTTCATACTCTTTTCCATGAGGTGGGTCTTCTGTGGCCAGAGTCCGGTTTGTTTAAGAAGGTTTCAYGTGCAAAGCAGTTCACAGCCTTAAATTGGTTTAATCTACAACATTCAGAAAAACTTTACTGAAGTCCCCTGAAACTTCAGAGTCTGAACCCTTGCTGAAGGTAAGTCCCTACGGCTATTGAGAGCTGGCTAAACTTTTGCTCCTGGAGGTGGTAGAAAGAGGGAGGGTCTGGAAACCAGTTAGGCACAGGGGTATAGCAAGTAAGTTCTGCTTAAGGGCTTCTCACTCGGACGCAACTGCACAACAAAGCATCTAAACAGTTTCCAGAGCACAGCGTTGTACCGTGGTCTTGGAGCCCGGGCAAAGCCAGCCCTGAGCGCTGTGCAGCTGCTGAGGTAAGTATGCCCTCCAGTTCCTTTGAAATCCCGGCTTTCAGCTTTATAAATCTCTTGGCGATCCTTGTAAGAAAATGCCTGTGTCAGAGCAAACTATTATTATTACTGACATGATAATAAAAGGTGAAATCAGACATGGCTTAGAAAATTGGATTCCTGCTATAAAATGCCACTGTCAGGGCTGTGCATTATACAGTACCTGCATTTGCTCATTTAAAGTAGTACGTCATCTTCAGCTCTACAGCTGGCTTTCGGCTCGTTACTTTTTTCCCTCCTAATAATTGGCAAATGACGGGATGTGATTACATGGCCATTTACAGTACTTATTAGCATTTCATTTATAACATTATCATATAAAACTTACTTAATTGCCCTCAGGGTGTAAACATTTAAATTTTGTAAATGGCAGCTCCATTCACTTCTCTGCCACTGAGGAATACAGTATATTACTTCTCAGAAAAGAAAACACAAATTTGTCACGGATGGCTGCATCCACTGTGCATGAAGAAGAAAGAGCTTAAAAGATGCTATGGCTCCTTGGGAGTATAGACAAGGATAACAACATAATTTGCATTCAGATATTTGCATATATGGTACAGTAATTTGGCATGGCTCCTTTGTTTTTTTATCTCATAGGAGGGAAGGATTGTCATTTTTCTATTTAGTATCCTAAAAATTACAGTGTCTAGTGCTAAAAAAGTCTTTGTAAGATCATCCATAGCCTTGTCACTGTAGAATTGTTCCCAATAGAGTGTTTATTGGTGCTTTGCCAAATCTGCATTTAAATATACCAATTGATAGCTTGGCATTCGTTTCTGTTGGAGAGTATTCCAGAAGCTAAGCAACGGTCTGTCTGGGGATTTTTTTTTCTTCTAAATTTCATTCTAAATAGCAATTTTCTTCTAAATTTCATTCCAGTTATCCCTCTGTTCTTACCTGGTCTGTCGCCTATGTGCTTATTCAGCCAAGCTGGACATATTTTTAGCCATGCTATCCACATTTAAACCTCCTTGCAAGGGACATCTGAACCACTTCAGGGAGCTGTTGCTTTCTACCTCATGGTGCTTTTTAAATTCCCACTGCTGATCTCTTCCATAACACTGTGCCCTTGCCCTCAAATGTTATTGACCATTTTCTTCTGAACTGGCTTTGGATAACAGCTCGCTCAAACCACCGAGCAATGTGCCAGATGCTGCTGTACTGGGGCTATGGGTCTGATCCAGAAGGCACAGCAGCCRGAGGAAAGCCTCCATTGATTTTGGATCAGGACCCTAATGAAGAACCAAGGAACAAGATAATGGTTCATAATTTAAAACACTGAAATGTGAGCCTGCATCACAGTGCAAAGATGGAGAAGTTGAAGGCTAAGGGTCTTTCACAGCCATAACCAAGAGGCAGCAGCAATGAGCTAATAATCCTAAAAAGAAATAAATGACCCAAGTCATTTTTGCAGCCAGAGGAGCCTGAAGGCATTTTGGGAGGGTGGGCAGAGCTCAGCTTGGCAGTGGTGGGCTGGGAGCAGTGCAGCCGGCAGTGCTCCCCACGGGCTCCGGGGTGAGAGGAGAGCTGGGGAGGCTGTGGGGCAGGGTGGGGAGCCGGGGGCCTCCCTGGAGGGCTGGGAGGGTTTGGTCGCAGACTGGCAGTGCAACAACAGTTTGTCTTGTTGGAGTTTGGTGGGAGCAGGGGGAGAAGAGGTCCACAGGGCTGGTGGGATCTCAGCAGCTTTGGGAGGGTTGTGACTGTGACTGGGGGTTCAGTGTGGGTTCTCTCTGCTCCTGAAGCCAGCCTCCACTCCCACCCTGAGTATGGGGATGAAAAAGCTGTGTCTGGAAAGGCGGATGGTCAGGGCTAGGCCAGAGGCAGCAGCACACCTGAAAAACAAGGCGTTTTGCTCTTGTGGTGTTGGGAGCAAGAGTCACCCATGGGACCCTTTCAGCAAAAGGCTGTACAGGTGAGACACGGGGAGAGACTGCCTACAGTAGAGGAGCCATGCTGTTGTGCCTTCTCCCTCCCCACCATGCTGCTGCCTCAAGCAGTCGTGTGCTGTGCCAGCTTGTCTACCCATGGGCTCGGCATCCAGTGGAGGAGGGTGCGGGTTCTTCCCCAGGGCTGCGTGCCCCTCTTCTGGTCTCACCTCTCCATCTGGAGATCCCCCTGCTCTTGCCGTGTGGTCGTGTGCCATTTTTTCTCCCGTTTGTGCCTTTCTTGCTTCTGGCACCTTCCCATTCAGGCATGGTCCTACTGGCTTCCTCCATCTCCAGAAAGTCAGCTCTTGAGCTCTTTTGCCCCTAAACTGCTGCTCCACCTCCATTTGCCCTTCTCTTTCAAGTCCCTGGCCCAGCACTTGAGCACTCACTTCCTATGCTATAGCCAGGAAAGTGAGGAGCGAGGCGACATAAACCTGTGCAGGAGCTTTTTGGGGATCACTGCAGTCGTGTAAGTCGGGGGCGGTGTCAGAAGCTGCTCTGTCCTCTGCTTTCCCACAGCACCCCTGGGCTGGACTGAGAGCAGCAAGAGTGCCCTGGCTCTACAGCCCTACCCCTAACGGGCCCTTCAGCTGACAGTCTGACAGGCTCTTCCTTATCCCACCACCCAGTGCTGGGGCCCAGGAAGGAAGCTGAAAAAGCTCCTCGGAGCCCGCAGTGCACGGGAATGGCCTCTGCTTCAGGGGATGCTGCTGGGGTGCCCCGTCACCCTCCCTAAGCAGCCATCTGCGTTACCTGAAACAGAGACTGCCCTCCCTGCCTGAGGTGAGGACAACACACGAATGGTATCCRCGTTGTTTTTCTCCTCTCCCGCAGTGTATTCAGTCTTATCCAGGCTTCCTGCAGAAACCAGATAAGTTTTTACTCTTTTATCAAAGACCAACAATGCATATTTCCATGGCAGACTGAGTTAGATGGCTGATCTCCTTTGCATCAGCAAGATTGTTAATTCAAATTTCCTTCTCCTTTCAGCTTTTGTCCAAAATAGCTTGATTCATTTTGGTGTTAATTTACTGACCTTGCAGGTTAACTTTTTCAAATGGCCATGAGGAGAGAGCATCTTTAAGAATAAAAATATCATTATACCTGAATATGCACAGTCAGGATCTGAAACATGGGTTTTATTATTGTTCTCCGTAAATGACTGAAGGAATGTGAAAAAATTCTTTGAGATTTTTAGGTAGGAAAAAGTAAGGCAAGAAAAAATATCAAAAGGAAGAAATGTGAAAAGAAAGAGGAAGGAGAAAAGAAAAAGGGACCCCCCGCCCCTTAATAAACGATAAATAGCAATTGCAGTGGCCACATTTTCATAGCTSATTCCTAAGGATGCACTGCCACCTGCCAGCCTTTAAGCAAAATGCATCGGAAGAAAATGGATTTAATTCCTAATTGTTCCTAAACTGTTCTTTAACGGCCTGAATCGCCACGTGGCTTATATATCCATTTTAAAAATAAATCTGCAGTCAAGGATTTACATATGTATTTATACCCTTGCATTTGCACAGTATGMAAAGAAAGGGAATACATTTGCAAGGTGAAGAACCCTGACCCCAGCCGGCGATGGCCGTGCCTGGGAAGCAGGACTGCAGCSGGGAATGGGGGGCCGGGGCTCCCCAGAGCCCCTCCGCGCCCTGCAGAAGGGACCCGGCACTCGGCTAAGTGTTACGAACAGTTTAGGGGGAAAGGCACAATAACGGAGGTGTTGAGAGGAGTCGGTCTATGCAACTAGAAGAGATTAAAACTAAATTGATCTATGCAACTAAAAGAGATTAAAACATATTGAGGGATTGTTAAATGGGAGCGGGAGGAGTGGGTTGCTGAAACTTTAAGGTGACAAATAACTGAAGGAAAAGATATATTGATTTAGGGTGGGTGTCCAGGAGTAATGGGATGAAATTTCAAAGGGAAACATGAGTGTTGTGTATTAGGAAATGCTTCCTCATACTGAGATCTATCAAGCTGTGAATAATATCCCAGGGGAAGCTTCTTCACCCCAGGCATTTTTAAACTAGACTAGAATAAATGATATGAAATTATTATAGAGTGAAATCTTACAGTGGTAAGGGGTTGAAATAGACAATCCGATAGGTTTTTATTTCTTCTCAGATTTTTTACTTTCCATTGTCTTTTGTTACACAGCAGGCACAAGCTGTTCAAGTTTGCATATCAAGCAGTATACTACTATTATTATGTACACAAATGTCTGCTAAGTATTATGTTTGTTGTACAACCCCTGATAAAGGATGTGTGGAGTACAGCTTCGTCTTGAACTTGTTGCAAGTGGCAAGGTAAATGGCATTTTTGATCTCTCAGCCTCGTAGTCCTGTTTCAGATTTAGCTTTTCTTTAGCACTGTGTAGGGTCAATTACTGTGAAGAACTCATATATACTTTGTTCAGTATATTTCTTAGAAAAACTACTTCTGTCATTTGAGGCGATACATCACCTTAAAACCTTACTGAGTCAAAAGCAATTTAGTAAGCATAATCTAGTTACCTCCTCCTAAAGTGTCATTGTCTTTTCTTGGTAGGGTTGTGTGGGATGTAAAAATTCAGAAATGCCTCTGGAAATTAAGCAAGCTGTACATCTCCCTGTTAAACTTTGAATGCTCTTCTCTGGGTTGGGATTGAGATCAAAATAACTGTCTTGTGTTCATGACTGACTGAATACCTGTCATGCTTATTCTTAACAGAGACTTTGTGACAAATGGCAAACAATTAAATGATTACTTTCTTGAGAGCYTGATTGTCTTTTTGCATACAAAGGTGAAAATTAGTGAAAATGATGGAAGCACACAGGTGGAAAAGCATGCTGAGAGCAGAATTAAACCCTGATTTTTATCACCGGTTAATTGAGTTCATTCCAAAACATTGGCCAAAAAAATTCTTCATTTTTTTTGTATGTAYGTATCCTGAAATACAATTTAAAAAGAACCTCTGTAACTTTTGTCAAAAGCAATCCAAGTTCATATAACAGCCGTTGAATAATGCCTCCCATAAAGGCACCACATCAGTTGAGTGTGGTGTGATGCGCCTCGTGCATTAGCTGCCGTCATTGCCTTGTGTGTTCAACTTTCCTCTTTCCTTGTGAAATTGACTGTATTTGGTTTTCTTCTCTCTAGGAATCATTTCAAAACAAGTTGCACTTACAGATACTAAGAGAAGTCTTAGTTGAGGAAGGTAGTTACCATATGCTTGAAACTAGACATGTACCAAGCCCTGTTTACTTCAAATGAGTGTTAAGAACATGCGCATGCTTCTAAAAAGCAGTGCTTGTCTGTCAGTGAACTTTGGGAACTGAGCTGGTGGATTTATTCTTGGGGAATGTGAAGTTTCTTCTGCACTGAATATAAAAAGAAAAAGAGTTGCTGTTATCTACATAGTGATGCCCAGGGCTACATTACTCCTAAGACCAAAGTTGGCCGACTGCACGTGGCAGTGCCTGCATTAAGACGTTGCTTTATCTCTGGTAAGACCAGCAAAATATTCAGTACCTTAGSTCTCAGTCCTCTGGCTGCCCCAGAGGCAGAGGTGGGGTGGGYATGCCATGGTCTTTTCCACCAGAAGCTCTCCTGAGTTTGGCTTTTCTCAAGCACAGCATGGWGACCTAAGTACCTTGTTGAGTCCCTGCTACAGATAGGTTAAGAGTCAGCTGTGGAAGTCAGAAGAACATCAGTCCCCAGGGTTCAGTGTGTGGAAGCTCACRCTTCATCTTGCAGTTCAGGCATAACCAGTGACCAATCCAGAGTTCAGTTTAAGGGTACAACAATGCAAGTGTGGTCTTCTGAACCAGCGAGTCACAAAGCAGTGTCGTGGCAGAGCGCATGAAGATTTAAGCTGAGCCTGAGCAGCAATTCCTTGCAATCTGCCTTAGAATCCATTTTGAGAAAGGAGCAGCTGGGAAACGAGGTGGTCACTGCTGCAAAACCAGTTTTCGTTAGCTTCCCTTCAGGACGGAGGGACTGGAAGAGGAGTGGTTCGGCAGGGGAGAGCGAAGTTAGTGCCTTGTAGATAAGGGACAAAGGTGCTGTGAAGTGGGTGGTGAGGAAGAGTTGGGTGAAAAGTAAAGCAGCTGTAGGGGTTGGATGATATACTAGAAGAAGTAACAAATCATATGGACTGATTTGTCTTCATTATTTTGCCTTCTGGGCAGAGTATGCTATGAATCGGGACACCAGGATAATGAATGCTTGATAAATGTAGAGTATTTGGTAGGACTTTCTTCTGACTTAGTTATGCCAGTGTCAACTTACGCAGGAGATTGATTTATTTGTAGCCTCTGTAGGACGGGAGYAAAAATGAATACCCACTTCATTAATCCCTGTTTAAGTAACATATAGATGGGCTAAACAAACTTGTACAGTTCTATTTCTTAATAAACAGGGAAATAATTATGAAAAGTTTATCAGCTTTATGTTGATTAATCATCTCCATTGTTTCACTCCTATTGTATAGTCTGCAAGAATAAATTAGACTAAATGAGCCTTTGTGAAAGTCCTTTTTAACAATGTTTTTGTTTAGAATTTCCCCACCAGCTCTGTAAAGCTCTTCACATTTCCAGGTTCTCAGATTGATCTTCCAGCATCTATTGTGTTTGCCTAAATGTAGAGATGAAAAGGAAAACCTAGCTCTCTTAGATATGCCCTCTGGGACTAATTACACTCATTTGACTAGACTAGCAGTTAGATCTGAATTATAGTCATGAATAAGTTAGATCTTAATTAAAGTCGTGTTTGGGTGCAAAAGGCAATGTCATACATGCAAAGAAGCTGCTTTGTAATATGCGGAAATTAGTGTTAATAATAATTTGTGTATGAGATTTGGATTTCAATTTATTCTTCATATTGCTCTCTCTAGCGGTTTACCCATATAATAGTACATCCTGCTCCCGTTTCCATATTTGAGTATTCTCAAAGTAATAAAAGGTAAAATATTGCTAAACCAAAAAATAGAATGACCCATTCAATTCATATCAATATTTAAGGAGCTTTGTAATTGTTAAGGCCTTATCAGGTGTTTGACAGTGTCTCACTTCTATTTGGAATATGTTGAAAAATTAACAATATTATAGCGTAATATAATTACTTTCTTCTAAAGACTATCAGAGTTTCCCAGGAGGACAGCCTAGTCTCATGTTTTTTTCTGTTCTGGTCTGTACTGATCTCTCCCATAAACTTACCAATAACCCATAAGTATATATGCATACATAAATAATAATGCAGCACACTTTAAAACACTGTTGCATTTGGGTAACCATCAGCCCTTACTGTGCTTTGGACAATGGTATAAAGCTTCTTAGGGAAATATCTACTCCACACAGGAGATAGAGATGATGACTAAAGCATGGAGAGCTCGTGTAAGGCCAGTTGACTACACAGGACTGAAAGATCAWTATGGAAATACCACCTAGACCACAGGATGTCTACATGGGGTAACCAAACAACTCCAGAATGACAGTGGCTATGGCTGGTAAGTGACTTTATTTCTTTGTGGTCYGTTTGTCTTGCTGCACGGTGATCTAGGTCTTGAGAAGCAAAGTGTCGCTCTGTTTAGCATGAGCAGGTAGCCTGAGCCACAGTGTGGAAGCCTGGCAGACTTCTTTTGTATGACATGTTTTCTGCCAAATGCTGCGTCTGAATACGTTTGGTGACAAAGGATCTTCTACATTTTTTGTGACCATTTTGTCATTTCTTTTTATTTCTGAACAAAATATTCTGAGAAAGTCTAAGTACTTTCTTTTGATATTCTCTAAAGAACATGTTTCTTGAAAGAAGATGCTATCTTTTCCTAATCCCAAGCAACTTCTTTTTTGACACTTTGATCCATTATTTAAAAAAATAAGGAGGAGTTGAAGAGACGGAAAACTTAAAATAGAAATGAGTCTTTTTGACATCATCCTGATTGAACTATTTTTGCCTTAAGCTGAGATTATTTTTTGCCCCAACAATTCTGCTCTTTGCWTTAGATATGCTATACATGTTGAGAACAATCCAGGCAGGCAAGATGTACTTGGTCACAGATGAGGACAGAGAGGTAATGTGAATTTTGTATCTGTTTCACTGCTCAGGTCAATGATTGAGTCTGGCTTTCCACTGAATAGCACTGAAGATCCTGGGTTTGGCCCTTGCAAATACAGCATCGAGAGGGTGTGGATCTCAGGAGATCACCTTTGAAGATGGATCTGGTGCACAGAGTTGCACTTGGACGGAGGTCAGGTCTCGGTGCGTACCTAACTCTGCAGCCATCGCATCCCTGCCAACGCTGTGCTCAGGGACACTGCAACTGTGTGGGCAGAAATCACTCTGCACGGCTCACCGTGTTTTTAATGGTCATTTGAAACCACTCAGTGGCCAAAACACTTAGGGCAAGGGTGTGTAAGACAATCTGTTTTAGGAGGAGTTGTTGGCACTACAGGTATGTAATGATATATGAACAGGGCAAATCGTGATGGGTTTAAATTGCAGCAAGGGAAATTTAGTCTAAACATTGAGACAAACTTTCCAACAGTTAAGTGCTGGAGTTGTCTATCCATAGACCTTATTAAATTCTGTTTCTGAAAGATTTTAAGAACAAATAAGTCAAATAAGGAATGATTTTGGTTAAGTTGATCYGTGCTTGGCTATAAGATAGATTAGAGAATTTCCTGGGGTCTTGATGCTTAGTTAAATCATTTAAGGAAATTACCCACAAGATACCAAGGGTAGGTCTTTACACAGGTTTGGATTTATGAAGTAAAGTAAAATATTTTAGGAAAGCAGTAGATAACAATATGGAAAGYAATCACACAAATGCTTTCCTTCTGTGTCCTGGTTTCGGCTGGGATAGAGTTAATTTTCCTCCTAGTAGCTGTAGAGTGCTGTGTTTTGGATTTAGCATGAGAATAATGTGATAACACACTGTTGTTTTAGTTGTTGCTAAGCAGTGCTTACACTAAGTCAAGGACTTTTCAGCTTCCCATGCTCTGCCAGCAAGAACGTGCACAAGAAGCTGGGAGGGAGCGTAGCCAGGACAGCTGACCCAAACTGGCCAAAGGGATATTCCATACCATATGACATCATGATCAGTCTATAAACAAGGAGGCATGGTCCTGGAAGCAGCGATCGCTGCTTGGGGACGGGCTGGGCATAGGTCAGCGGGTGGTGAGCAGTTGCATCACTTGTTTTTCCAGGGTTTTGTTTCTCTCCCTCTTTTTGTTGTTTTCCTTTTCATTACATTTATTTATTTAATTATTATTATTATTTTATTTTATTTTATTTCAATCATTGAACTGTTCTTATCTCAACCCAACAGTTTTCTTATTTTTGCCCTTCCKATTCTCTCCCCCAACCCACCGGGGGGGAGGGTGAGTCAGCAGCTATGTAGTGCTTGGTTGCTCACTGGGGTTAAACCATAACATTCTGTTACCATGTTCGCTCCTGATCCTTTCACTGCTGAAAAGACATCAAAGAGTTGTAAAAACGCGATGGAAATTGTCTCGGGCACAGAGAGGTTTTCAAATCCTGTTGAAAATTTTAGGACTTGATCAAATAGATTATAATGAAAAATAAAAGTATATAAAGTAAATAAATATTTAAAGGGATAATTTGGACCTTTCTTTTTACCTTTTATTGTTATTTCAGAAATGAAGATAACTTGGTAAAGTGAAGGAGGAAATTGTGAAGATTTATATAAAAATACATATTTTTTTTTCACTGCCTCTTTTTAACCCGTGAAACTCGCTGCTTCTGGACACTATTACTGAGGTACTGAATTTGACTGGAGAGGATTCCACTCTGGTGAATGTCTAGCACTAGCTGGGATAAAGTAAAATACTAAAGATCTGAGCCTTTCTGCTTCAAGACATTAACCAATCTTAAGTGCTTGGTTTTRGAAGAAACGTCCTCTGTGGGAACGTTACTGTGTGACTGTCTGTGAGGATTTGAAATACTTGTTGCTGGTGGCTGTCAGAGACAAGATATTGGGCATAACAGACTTATTGCCTGATTCAGYCCAGCAATTAATTTCCTTGTAGGAATAATTATCCTGTAAAACACAGAGCAGAGCAAAGTCCTGCCACTTTTCTTTTGTATGACTTTTCTTCTAGGAGAAAAGTAGTAATTGCAACTGGGGAACTTGAATTACAAATACAGGTAACATTCCTGTAAGTGAATGACTTATTATGTAAGAAGYACTTAAATGTATAAAATTTCCATAATTTAGAAATTAATTACAGGGTATGGGTACTCTAAARTGGAAATGGAGTCCTGAGCGTTTGCATGGATCGTGCTGTGAGGGAAGTGCAGCTGACCCTCTTCCTTGTCCTTGTATGTGATGATGTTTACACGAGTTACTCAAATTTGTTTCAAATTTTCTTTTTGTAGTTATTTGTGGATTGTCACACAGTCAGTATCCATAATATATTTACTTTTATTTAGCTAGATATATCTGTGTCTAGTTTAAGGTGCTTTGTTCCTATTGGCAAAGGCAGAAGCACTGTAATTCCCATCAATGTGAATAAACCCGAAATACAACTCAGGGGCTAATATAATTAGAACACATTTATGCTTGTTTTCCAGCCTTGGTCTGCTGAACAGCAATTACCTTGAAAGATAGGTCCTGTGCCTGATTTTTTAAATTATTTTTATTTTTATTTTCCAGTGTTCCTTTTATTCAGTTTTGGGCTTGCAGCAGAAAGATGGAGGGAGCTGAGAGGTACATAGCGCTTTGTGTATTTCTCAGTGAAGTGAAAAAGAATACAACGTACCTAATATAATCTTCAAGTATACAAGGATAGCTGCGAAGAGTAAGGGCCTTGGATGGAAAAATTTCTTTATGTAAGAAGACTAGAAATAATGGGCATGTATTTCACCAAGGGAAATTGAGATTGGATATTAGAAAAACTCATATTTAGTACAAAATAACACTTCTTGAGGAAGACATGGGCTTCTGTCACTGAAAGCCTTTAAAACTGATTAGATTAACTAGTCGGGAAATGCTTATGAGTACTTGATCCTGGTCAGTGCAGAGCAATGAGCAAGATGGCCTCTCAAAATCTCCTTCAGCCTTCGTTAGTTGATGTACATCTTTGTTGYGTTATGTTTCAACCATATATGCACAATACTCTTAAAATGTAGCTATACAGCTACAACAGTGATGGAAGCAGTTAGCTATATGCCACCAAGATACAGTTGCTCCYGTGGAAATGCCAGCCCCTTACCAAATGCTGTCAAACAGCAGAGCTTGCAGCGGAGCAGGAGATGACTCTTAACTAATTATAACAGTGATGACTACAGGGTTCATACGCAAACAAGCGTACCACATGCCATCTGCTTCATTGATGGAGGTATAAACATTTCACACTGGTACAGAGCTTTCATCTGAGGATCTCAAAGTATTTTACAAAGTGGAAATAGAAAGTGACATTATCCTAATTGCACAGGTAGATGAGCAGGATTACCACCTTCCTTAATTGCATGCTGATACTGTAGCCTGGCATCTTCCCGAAGGGGTGTTCCTTACTTAGGGCTTGTCCGTGCGCCAAGGTGGTTTTGCTTAACCCTTCCGGGGATACCTGGAGGTAAAATTGTTCTGTTGTGCCACAGGCCATATACACATGTGTGTATAAACACATATTTATTTTATAAGCAGAAATTCTCTACATAGTGGATGTGATGTAGTTTTGCTGTTGTGAGACATCTTTTTTTATAGAACATGTGCATCCAATATAGYTGGTTTTGTATGTCTGCACCACTAGCAATGCCACCAAACTCACACATTTATAGTGATGTGGGTTAGTTTATGCCCTCAAGAATGARTTTTGCTCCCAGCCAGTAGTACCTGGAGGTACTTATGTGAATAGTTCTGCATAAAGCACCGCCAATACTGAAGCTAGTGTATTTTCACTCGTTTTGCACAGAAGCAAATGACTGATGATGCTAGGAATGGAGAAACAGGCCTTCTTTGCAGCATGATTTCTACCAACACGGATGTATTATACTTGGGAATACACGTGTGCACCTCCTCCCTACCCCAAATATTTATAGAAATAATTTCTTAGCATTTAGGACCTAATGTGGAGAGAAGTTACCATTTTACCGGGCACTGAGTAAACATGTAGCAGAGACGTCATGATTGAGTGTGTGTTAACGATGAACTCGTATGCACTCCAGTTCCTTTTCAATATCTGTCTAAGCAAAAGTGCATGTAAGATATTAGAGTGCTGCATGGAGGCCACATAAATCCGTATTTGGACCCTAATAACGTCCTCCAAAACTTCCTTTCAGCAAGTCATTTCTCTTCCTGCTCTCATTTTTTAAATCCACTCTGCAGGTRAGATAAGAGGATTCTTTTTGACCTTAAATTACGGCAGTTACAAGTAATCTTTGCCATCTCTGTACACATGGGTATTTTTTTGTTGTTTTTTTTTGTCTTTATTTTTTCCCCCAAAGGAAAACAAGTATTTTGTGCTCGTGGAAAAACAGGAGATTAGCTGCACCAGAACACAAAGTATGAGTTAACCTGAGGCAAAGTGCAGCTGCACAGCAGCAATACAAACTTCCCCTCGGCTCCAGTGCCCAACGTCTCCAATGATAAACCTTCAGGGGCCATTAAGTGGAAACCAAATGTCCTTTTTAAAGTTTCCTTTTTTTATTAAAAAAAGTAAATACAGCTGAACATCTGATAGTAAATAATTTCCCCCCACCCCTCTGCAGATAAAGGAAGGCTTTGAAGGGCAAGCAGGTACTTGCTCTCAGAAGAAACAATTTTGAGATGGTTTGAGGCAGCAGCTGCGCTTGTGATCAGACAGGTCAGTGACATTAATATTGTTTCAATGCATATTTAAAGACTCTCTGACCTACATACAAATATTTTCAGGACATGCACATTCTTATTCTAGCTGGCATCTTTTATGTGACTGGAGAAGCCCATACCTTTYTCCACAGGCAAAAGTGCAACCTCCCCTGGTTTTGACTATGGAGAGGATGTGGTAGATGCTTGGACAAATTATTTTGTGGTGGATTTTAACTGGGAAACACCAGTTTGATTGCCTTGAAGCTAGGCACAAACTTGAGTTAGGTTCACCAAATACAAGAATCTATACTAAAAAAAAAAATATCTTAGGAGAGAGATGCCATTCAGAGAGGGGCAATAATGGTGGCAGCGTGTACTCTTTCTTTGTTTTGGTAGTGCAGAMAGAGACACTTAGGGATGCAGCAGAGAGACGGTCGAATCACATCTGCCTGGTTCAGATCGGAGGCTATAGGGTAGTCTGGGAGAAGGGTCCTTGTTGCAGCTTTTCTGCTTGTACGGAYGCCAGAGAAAGATGAGCAGTAATTAGGCTGTTCTCTAGGACACCTTTGTTATAGCCTATGCTCTGCATTGAACAGAGGGAAGCTGCTGAGACATCTCCAGCAAGTGTCAATTACCAAGCTGTGTGGGCAGGGCCATATAGCCRTTTCCACAGGCGATCTGTGTCGCTCAAGTCTTTGTCTTATCAAACAGGCAGGAAAACTGTTGTGACTTGCTAAAAATTTGGGAAAGAACAAGTTTTTCAGGAGGCTTATTTTCTTACTTTCTMAGGAGAATGGTATTTTGGCTGCGGTGGGAGGATTTGGGTTTGTCTTGAGCTCGTAGGTTGGCAGGGGTGGGTAAAGGAGCCTGTCTACCTCTGGGGCTAAGAAGCAGTGCCGGTAACTCTCTAATGACCATCCTTCTCCAGGTGCTTGGGGATGTATAGTAGGGAAGTATGTGCTTGTTCGGATGAAATGGGAACTTCTCTTTGAAGTTTGCCTCTGAACTATGCCAGTGTCAATGTTTTTCCAGGGTCACTGTCCCCTGCTGGGGCAGACACAGTGTGGCTCTGCTAGAGGATTGCTAGAGATTTCGAACTTGAATGAGGACTGTTGAAGCTGGCATGTTGTCCCAAGAGGGGACACCTGCATGTTGATCGTAAGTCTGAGGAAAAGCAGAGTGGACATTTTGATTGCCTTCCAGGACTTGTAGGTAGGAGAATTTTTGACTTGGCCTGGCAGTTGTCTTGCTAATAATGAAAATGAAAGGTGGCCAGCATAAGAGTTAGGGAGTGCGAAAGAGTTGTCCTCTGCTTTATGACAGAGCTAAGAGGGAGGCTGGGTGGTCACAGAATCACTTATTCAGAAGAAAACTGGAGACAAGGGTGGGAGAACTTGAAGAATGATGAAGGGAAGATGAGACATCTTCAAGAGTATGCAGTAACAGCTTGAGGGAAGACAACCAGTTTCTTACTTTTAGTTGTTTGACCCCGGGGAGAGTTTTACTTATTTATTTGTGGGGCTGTTGATAGAGACAGGGCTGGAAATGAGAAGAGACTGAGTTTCTCCCCCCTAGAAAGAAGGGAAATAATCATTGCAGTCATTCACATTTCAAGCAAAGCAGGAGTTGTGCTTCTGATGCCCACTCAAGGGAAGCTGGCAGKCAGAAGCACAGGGGGACTGTGTTTCCCTATTGCTCTGGAGCACATCATGAGATTGCATTGCAAAATAGCCATGAAAATGTKAATTTTAAAGTATGTGCTGTGTTGTGGGAAGAGCAATTGAGAAATGATGATACATGAGCAGCATCGACCAAACATCAGCATGTGCTCTGATTACCAAGGGCTCAGGCAGATCTCTTTACTGCTTAGGGAAGTTCCTCTGTCTCCTTAAGGATCACATGAGAGGTTTTCCTGTTAGGCAAAAATAATACTGCAGGAACTTGTGAAGTGTTCATTAAGTACAGTAATCACAGGAACTTTGTAAGCAACAGAGTGTCGCTTTGATGGATAAACTACAGTAGGTTATACTCAATAAATTCTCATGATCTCTATGTGCATTGTCATTCAAAATGAATTACTATTCCTAACTGAAGAGCTGCTGAAAGTCTAAAAGGTCTGCACGTTGTGCACTGTCATGTCCTGGGTTACTGGGCCATGTAACTGATGCCACACAAGTCAGTACAGAGATGGGGAATTAGCAAGCTTATTGGACCCTCACAGGGATGGAGCTGGGTGAGATGCACTSGAAGTGCTCTCCCTGTACATGGGGTCCAGAGACAGCTGGACGGCTGTGAGTGGTATCTGATCTCTAGGGCTTTCTAAGGTCTCCTCAAACACATCTCTAGACCGATGTACAGTCATTTTAACATGTGCAAAGGGAAGAGGGAGAAATAGAGAGAAAGGACATTTTTTGAAAAAATGAAGGATTGTAAATGATATGGGATTAAAGCAGAGCCCAGTTCAAATTTGTAAAATTCACTTGCTTTCATCATATTAAAGCTTAGGCATAATTAAAAAGGACTTTGAAGAACTGGGAGATTCTTTAGTAGATGTGAAAGGGTAGGAGGATAACAAGGCAAACATGCCGTCTGCATTAATTTGTAACTGGAACTGAACTTCGTTAGCTTRGTGATGTCTGAGAACAAAGCTAACTTTATTCAGCTTTTGACCAAGATATTGGGAGTCATGTATGATCTCATTTAAACTTCATTATTAGATTCCATACCTCATCTGTGCCCATGGGCATGACTAGGATACAAATGGGCTTACTCATTTTCTAATTGCTTTCATTGGACCACGGATGGAAAGCAAGCAGGACAGATGTGGGTGCAATATTCTAGGGCCAGAAAGAGATGTTTGTTGATCATGTCACTGTATAATAATACAGCATATAAAAGCATACAGTATTGAAAAATCTAGCCATCTAATTTCCTGGCATCAGTACAAATCAAAAAGCAAATTGGAGTGGGGAGCAGCTGAAGAATATCCAACTATTTCTATGATCATAACTGCTTGCAGTAAAGGACAGATGAGTAAATGTTGTGTTTGAATTAACAAACACTCATTTTACAGCTTCAAGGGTGCTGAAAAAATGAAATTTAACTTTTTCTTTTATAAACAGAGATGCTTTTATTATTCTTCCTGATATTTAGTACACAATAGCCTTAGTAGATACAATGCAATAATAAGGCTGCTGGATCAGGTCCAAAATAAACCTACAATGACCAGGTCTTCTAATGTGAATACCTGAGCGTGACATTTTAGTTCACTGAATTGCCCTCCTTGCTCCATTTTCCAATGTCTGTAGGCAGTGGCCTTGCAAAGCGCCCACATTTACATTGGCATCAGCACAGTGGGGAAGGAGGGCTCTTGGCCGAGGGGAGGCTGGGTTCCTGTCTCCAACGCTGTAAGTACCAAGGAACACAGTTTGGTGAGTTGCCTTTCTCTAATCCGCCGGAATGGCTGCTTTGGGGAAAAACGCATATTTAACAAGTGTTCTCAAAATCGCATCTTTTAAGTCTTTTTTAGCTGGCAGTCCTGTATTCCCTCCCCACTGCCAATTCTCAGCCAGGATTTTAAACAACTCTCTTTAAACTTTTGGTGCCTCAGATTTCTCTGGCAGATGTGATCAAGTTTGTGTCTGTATCTCTTGCTCATAGTCTGATCTGCCACTCTAGTCCAAATTATGGACAGTGCTTGTCCCCATGGCATTCCTGTATGCCTGCTGGATGTTGTCCAAAAGCCTCTGCAGAAAAGAGATGCCATATACACAAAAAGACATAATCAAAGAGYGGTTTACATACACCAACTCTATCTCTTTGTCTAGCTATTGCATGGCATTTCCTTAACCATCTGGTCTCTTTGACTGTGTCCACTCTGCCAGATGAACTGAATTAATATAAATTAGCTTTTTTWAAAAAGCTCTAAAATATTAGGCATTGATTGAATTCCACAGGCCAACGAGTACAGCTAGGAGAACTATTTGCAGTTCATAACTTACCTCATTTTGTTCCTGTTCATAAATTATCCACAAAGGACTTTGATTTTTACTAATCTGCTCATTATTCAAGGCTTTTTGGCAAAAAAATTAATGCAAACATATTTCAACATATGGATTCTGTCTGTGGGCTAGTCACCTCAGCTACCTCCTCGACTACCTGTTATTTATGGCCTGTGAGTGGTCAATTAAACAACATGGCATTCCCCACACCTTGGCTGGATGTTTGGGCCAAACCACTGAGACYCTTTCTCTCACATAGAAATGCTATTCAGCTTAGTCTGACACATCTCATAGAATCAGCTTCAGATTTGAGGTATCAAYTGCAAGAAACTTATGGAAACCAGAGTAGCAGAAAGTGGGGGTGGTTGATGTTACCCTCTTCATGACTTGAGCATAACCCAATTCCCTACCTGTGTTCACAGACTAGACATATTTCCTGCAGCTTCCCAGATGACTTATTGCATAACTTACAAGTCAGTAACACAAATTATGGGTAGGGGAAGACCCGACTAAACAAAGGTTTATTGCTTTTTACCCTACTGCCCAGTTTCTTTGTAATATCCTCAGCTTGTTTAGAGCTAGCTTGGACACCTTTACATGAATGATGCAGATATATCTACAGTTTATYCAAAAAAATGAGAAAAAGGTAGGTGGGATGTTTTGTTCATTTATAACGGAACAGGCAATGTACTTACCCAAGTGAAATGAAGCCACCAGGGACAATTTCCCAGTGCACAGCACCAAGCTGGTTTCAGTAGATGCCCTCTGCAAGATCCTCATCCAGCCTTTCCTCAGGATTGCCTGGGCACTGCTCGTTGGGACTCTGGCAGCGCTCAGTGAAGCCTCCTCAGTCCTCACGCTCCTGAGTGTCTTTGGTCCAAACAGGGCTTCACACCGAAACTAAAACATCTGTCACTTCATAAAGTTATGGTTTTCTAAGAGATTTTGAAGCAAGGCAACAGTAATACCCACCAGTTTCTGGGGGGTTTTTACTTATTATTTTTTTCAAATTAAACGAGTGGAAGAGGCAGCCAAGGGGCTTTTTATACCTTTTTACAGAGCAGCCATAAAAGCCACCAAAATCATAATAGCTGCCCGCTTCTTGTTTAAAATGCTCTTGCTTGGCTTTAGAAAAGAGAAAACAACTCTTTAGTGTCATTTTGATCAGCACTGCCACTATCTGCACAAGCCTTAACTCATACAGCAGGGATTTGCAGACAAATTTTAACCAAGGTGGCACCAACAGTGTGTTTTCAGTGCTGATAGAATCAAAGAATAACGAATTAAACAGTGATTCACTGAAGAACTGAATTGGCTGACCCATGTTGCCAATCCATCACTGCAAAGTCTTTCACAGAAAAGCCTTATAGAAAAGAAAAAAAAAGAAAGAAAGAAAACCACAAATGAGGGGAAAAAAGTTTCCCCAACCACAATCAGACCTGCTCAATGTGAAAGAGAAAGGATATGTGTTTATCTGGTGCATTGTTGAGCTGTAGCTCTTCTTCCAGACTCAATCGATACATTTTCTCCTTAAATTCCCCTGTCCACTGTACAGAAGTCAGCTATGTTTGTTTACCAGCAGATAACCATCTTAATTAGTCTACTGTATTGAAGCCCTGTTCTCTGAGAGCACAGAAACAGTTTTGTTTCCTCTGGCATTGTTTTCCTTGGAGGTGCCTCTTGCTAAACGGAATCTTTTCCTGTTTAATGAAACAGAGTAATGTAAATGCCATTCTGTGATCTTTGTGCCCATGTCATTCCCACTCAAGTGAAACTAGACAGGACCCAGTTAATTAGTACAAGCCATTAAAACCAAAGAAAAACCAGCATTAACAGCCAACTTATTTATTTCTAAGCATCTCATTTCCACAGCATCGAAAACAATTGGAATCAAGTAAAATGGCACCCAATTTTTTTATGTTTTGAGCATGGAGCCTGTGCACACTGCAGGCAAATTCTTGCAGAAGCCATAGCAGCTTGAGAAGCAAGTCCTGAGTTATTGAGCAAGCTTTTCCAAGACCAGCATGTCCACTATGCAGGAACCCTCATAGCCATGTGCTGCTACTAGAGGGCTAAATCACTATACCGTAAGAGTTCTTGCAGCCTCGTAGCTAGCCAAGGCCAATTCCCAACACCAACAACGCTTGTCAACCTGTACTGAATTCAGTAAAGATTTGCCTGTAAGAGAAGGCAAAACCTGACCCCACATTGTCACATCTTACTGAAGAACTATTACTTCTCATACACATGCTCCTTTTTTCTGATCCTCAACATGTATCACATACCAATCACGTAACAAGTATCTATAGGGCGCATTTAGGGGCACAGAAACACTATATTTTCCTTACAGTTCACAGCACACCTTACACAAAGTCCTGGTAAGGCAAGAAGTTGAGGAAGTACTTTTGAAACTATGGGGAACTTGCTTTTCCTGGGGCAAGTTTTCCATGGTTGTAGGGCCAGCACCTTTCTGTTCTTTCCTCCTTTCTTCTCAAGAGGACTATCAATAGAAGAGTTTTTCAGGAAAGAAGTCTGGAGCCCTCCCTCACCCCCTTTTTGGGCAAAGCTACAAAAAGTACAGAGTCACATTACTCCAATTTCTTCCAGCTGCATGTTAAAGCCAGGAAGAACCACGCCAAGAGACCCACCAAAAGAAAAATACTTTTCACAAAGTCAGTGACTAGGACAAGCGATCAAGGGGAAGGGAGGCTAGATTGACAGTGTAAAGTATAAGACTATGCCCAAGTCATGCCTTCTAAATCTAGACATTTCTATGCAAAACAAGGAGTCACAAAAGCCAGCAGAATATTTCTGTTAAGAGCATGCTTTGATGGCTGCCATTATTTTCTTCAATATTGTGCTCTTGTCACCTGAGAAACTGTAGGATTTCAGTGCAAATTAAGAAGATTGGCAGAAGTTCTTGCTCTCTTACTGGCTTTTCTTGAAAATTGACTCCAGCAAACTTCTAGCTTTTTCACAGTCACAACCTAAAAATAATGTGAAGCAGATTAAGGAAGACAACCAGTTCTGCAGATCCATAGTCAAAGATCCAGATTAAATAGCTATTCTAGCGTACACTCTCCATCACTGTTCACCCCAGCAGAGACACAAATATTAAGAGGTGGGTAATAATTTTCCACACAGTTTTAGCATCAACCAAAGAAGGTAGTGATGCCAGAAAAACATAGGTTTCAAAGTAGGCATGTTCCACAATATCTGCACGTTGCTTCTAACCCCGGGCTTCCACTCCTCCCCATTCTGATTTTCTTCCAGAGCCTCCTCCAGCAGCCTTTTCTCTTCCCTTCTGCCTCAGCTCAGGCTGCACACGCCTCCGGTCCATGTGCCAAGTRACCTGCCAGCCTCGCGTTGACTCTCCCTGCGCTTGTCACGAGCGCTGACCTCTAGCACTTGCATTAAAGAAACTTGTCCTGCAGCTAAGATCATTAGGTTGCTTTAAGCATGAAGTGGCAGAGCACAGAGYGATTGGTAAGCATGTTACAGACGCAGGGAATATCTGAGTTTCTAAGGGCCAGCAGTTTTTAAAAGGCTTACAAACCAGCTCTTGTTAAAGACTCTTTCAGCATTTTCTCAGCAGAGATGAAGTTGTCTCTAAAGTACTGCAATCTACTACGTGAATGCAATGAGCAATTTGTTAATGTTACTTGAAAAACTTGTCTGAATCTCTTCCTGTGCCTTCTGGGCTTCTCCATGCAGAGCTTTTGTTGAAGTTTCTTCTCACTCAATGGCTCGACAGTCTGAGTTCTCCTTCCCAAATCATGCTGCTCCATACATGAGACCACCTCCTGCTGGACATGGCATGGACATCAGGTAGTACCTTTGTACAGATGGTGCAATATTGCTTTTAGATCAAGCATGTAGTATTCTTGCAAACTATATCTTCAGGCATTTTATTGTTTTGGTGCTTGATAACAATTTCAAGTCTGACCTGAAAAACCCCTAGCCCTTCCCTCCCCCATCAAATGGCACACATTCAGTGCGTCAGGTCTTGAAACCTCCTTCTTCGCTTTAGAGTGTGGGGGGCTGAAAAGCCCGTTTTCCTTTATCTGACAGTCATGCAATCCTAGCCTCTCAGTCCACCTCATGGGCAGAGCTGGGCCATGAATTCACTCTCTAGCAGCACATGTGGGTGAAGTGGACCCAGTCTCATGGCACTGGGTGAGAGCATAGTCATTATCTCATGGTCACCTGGCATCAGCAGGAGGTCAGCCAGAGCTGTGTGCTGGTCACAGGTTTGTAACACCATTTCAGCTAAAGAAAGGATGGAATGAAAGAACTGTTTCTGAGAGGGAAAGCAAAGGCTTCCTCAACCTCAGTTTAAGCAATACATGCAACTCCATGGCTGCTAAGCCTCACTGGAAATTTTGAGAAAAGATAGTTTTAGAAGGAGTGAGCTTTCACTTTAATGTTTAGGAAAAAGCATATTGTAAATGTCGTTTCTCTTCCATGTTCCCTCAGAGCTTTAGCTTTTACCCATTGCCAGAAGTTGAGCTTCCCACTCTAAGCCTTTATTGATAGTGAAGTGTCACCACACTATGCTGATTTATCTTATCTCTCATGACAGAGACGAACAGCTCAGTTAATGTGCTGCGACATGATAACCTCTGCGTGTGGAAGACCACAGTCCTGCTCTACAGCAGACCCCCCAGAACTGGTACGCTCAGTGGTCTCTGCTCCAGGGAAGCAGCTCTGTCCAGAAGGGTCACAAGTTATCTGCAATATTTTGCAGACTTGAGTATGTATCTCTTTGCGGAAATCACATTCTTCCTCAAGCCTCCAGGAAAATTACACATACATAAAAGGAAAAGAAAATACTAAAAMCATATAGGGCCTCCTTTTACTATTTCACTAAACATACCATGCACTTGCAAGTCTATGCTCCAGGCTATATTATTCTGGCACTGTGATGAAAAGCAGTTTCTTTGATTCATCTTCAGCCGCCTTTTCAATAATACCTGACTAACATTAATTCATAGTAGAACAAATCAGCATGAATCCAGGAGCAAGTCATCCTGAATGTCTTCAGTGTGTACTTTCTTAAGAAGCAGCCTCCTGAAAATGTAGACATCTAACTTACCTCTTAATTCAGTGTCAGTTACTTGGACAGCGCTTTGTCAGAGTTCAGCTGCTTTGGGAACAGGCACTGTGAATTTGAAAGCTGGTGAGATACATTGGCCTYCTTCACTGATCTTCTACTGATTCCTCACACCAGGAGTAGACATGCATTTATTGTCCATCTCAGTCTGAAAGAAAAACATATATACTGCAGCACAACGTTGTCCATCTGTGTGCCCTTTATATTGTACTACATTGTCCTCTTTGGAAAGAAGGAGAAACAATGAGTGGTGACAGACAATGGCATTTACACATGCTGGCTTGCTAAAGTAAATACATATATATAGTCATCTGAGGAAGACCGAAGGTGGTGACATGCTCTAGGAAGAGAGGCACG
>JASVER010000215.1:95148-135541 GCA_030449065.1 Oceanodroma leucorhoa
GAATTGTGTTGGGTGCCTGAAAAAGCAGTTTCGTCTGGTCTTGAGTGTGATAGGGGGAACCATGCAGGAGCTGCTGCGTGTTTCATTCGCAGCTGTATACCTGAAAYGACCTCAGGTTTAATCAAATGCTTGTCTTCTAGTCACTGGCTGCACACACAAAATAAGCCAAAAGGGATTTTACCGTGGYGTTGAACAGGGGCTAAAATCAGGCTCAGAAAGCCTCCTCTGCTCTATCCTGTAGTGGTGGTCTGGTTCAGAGAGGTCCTGCTGTGGGAGCTGGATCCCAGTTTTGGGACTCCCCTCGTTTGGGGTAGAGGCAGAAGRAGGTCAGGATTTGGCTGGGCTGTCCCTGACCCCTGCAGTGGATGGAGAGAACTGCATGTGTAGCAGACCAAACCCAGCAAAGGTGTGAGTGTCTGCTGGCCTCTGGGACGTCATGGGCTAACAATAACTTTGTGGACTTCAGTGGAAATCCTGTGCTGCTCCCAGAGCCTTGGTAAAGGGAGGAGAGATAGCAGTGAGAGATACAGGTTTAAATATAAGGGATGGGAATAGCTCCTCCAGACCTTGCTGGGAAGTACAGTCTCCACGTGAATGACACTAGTGGATCAAATTAAAAACAAAGAACTAGAGAATGGATCACTTCCCTCCAAAATGCTCATATTTTTACAAAAGAGGGAAGAGAAAGGAGTGGTTGGGGTCTGGAGGGAATGGSAAAGACAAGGTTTAGTTGATCACAGAGATCTTGCTGTGGCTATCACAGCTCTACCTCAGGGAGGAGAGGAGCGAGGGAGATAAGTCTAGGAAGAGCTCTTCAGCTGTGCTAGCCAGTCATTTTTTTTTTATTTCCCCTCCTTCCTTCTCCTTGAATGCCTCATGAGAATTTCAGAATCAGTCTGATTGAAACAGMGTGTGAGAGAATAGTCTGACCCGCCTTCAGCTACTCAGAGACAGGGCAGCGTGCATGTGTGCAAGAGGGAGTGTGTGTGTCTGTTGTCTGGGGAAATGGGGGAAAAAAAATACACCTGAATTTTGCAAGGAGAGAAGTAGGTAGGACTATTTGGTTCAGTGCATTTCACGTGATAGWGTTATTGGTAGCTATTGGTCTTTGTTTCTGATCTCTCTTCAGTCAGAGGCATTTTGGGGCTGGCTAGTGGTTTGCATGTGTATTTTTAGGGCAACATGCATCTGACCTCATACCAGAGACTCTAGTCATAGCCCTAAAAATACTAATACTGTCCGTGTGAGTGAAGCTAAAGGTCTGCCTGTGCTCTAGGAAATGGAAAGAGATAATAGTAGGCTCACAAGCAGTTTGCTGAGTGTGAACAAGGCACCTGAGTCTTCTCTCATTTGCCCATTTCATAAGTGCACATGATTCCTTTGTGGGTGAATAACTAGATTATTCCCAGTATCTTTTCCCCTAAGAGCATTGGCTTGCCAAGCTGGCCTAAGAGATTAATGGTAGCACCAGCTCAACGATCCGTCATTCCCATTCCCGCGGTACTGTTCTCAGCGCCAMGTCTGATGCTAGGATCAGCGCTGCCATGAGCCATCCTCAGGTCGCTGCACTCTCTTGCCCAGCTCTTTTTCTCGATGTAAGTAACAAAGCAGACATAGTTTGAGATATTTTTTCCSTTTAATGTCTCCCTTTCCATGTTCTTACAGCCTTGAAAAGTGTTGTTTTGGCCCTCAGCATGTATTTTAGGGATCAAGAGTACCTCTTGTTTCAAAAAGTTGACAGCCACTGACTTCAGTCTAGAATGGCAAGGTTTTAATTTCTTGGTTTGCTTAATACTCTGTTTTAACTATAAAAAAAGTTYGAAATAAGTGAAAGAATTATGAAGTACCTCATATGTTAAGGCCCAAATATAACAAAATTATTGACAGATTGACTGAACATAGTGTTTGATCAGGTATCTCTGGAATGGTTGCTTGAGATATGGACACTTAGGAGTGTTCCTCATACATTAAATGGGAAAAAGCAGTGGGGAAAGTTAAAATGGGATAKTCTTAACATAAACTTTCATGGAAACAGGGAAGAAAGAAACAAATCTGGATGGGAATAGCAGCCTCTGAGAAGAACAGTAATCAAGAGCAAAGGGTAAGCACAACAACCCCTTAAATTTCCCTGCAGCTGAAGCAATGGTGTGTTTCTTTTTTTTTTTTTCTTTTTTTTTTCTCCAGCTGCTGGTTTTCTTTTGATAAATCCTTTTCTTGTCAAGAAGTCACTCAAGAAAAGAACAGCAGCTTTTCTGGAAATTCTGCTACAACCGACCAGAGGCAGGACTGCAGACAAAGATAAATTTCTGCTATTTTAAAACAGTATGAGCTCTGAAGGAGCTTGGATAAATATAAGCAAGAGACAGAAAGGTGTAAGAGGCAGTCAGGGGTAGGACTGGCCTGAAATGCAAACTCAGGGTGTAGATGGAAATGCAGGGCTGTCCTTTCACAGCAAGTAGATGTCAGTTTAGATGATGTGGCACTACTGAATGTAAGAGATCCCAACAGAAAGGCTGAATAGATCACGTGCCTAGAATAAAGCATCTCCAAATTTCTAGTCAAGCCAAATACATCCGAGTTCTTAAGCATCTAATGGGTCTCACATGACAGCTTTCGGACACATCCTCTGTTATCGCTTCTTCCTTTCCCTCACTCCTTCCAATACAATAGCTGATTTTGCTTCTAAAATCTAGCATATAAAAATGCCTATTTTCTTCCTCTTTTTCATGCTCCTAAGAAAAGGCTGCATGATTATGAGAGAAGTAAACTTTACTGTTGTTCTGTATTGCTGCAGACTGCCTTGAGCAAAAGCCTTTTGTCTGGGTGCCTCAGGGGAACAGCCAGCTCAGTCTGAGCTGAGGGACTTTCTTCTGCATCAGTTTCACCTGTCTTTCCTTTTTTCCAAGTGGCAGCTAGATTATTCTAAATCAAACACTGATGAGGAAGCACATATCATAGTTAAAAAAGAAAACCTGTAAATGATCTAAATGATTGCTTCTTATAATGTGCTCCATTAACACGCTTTATCATAAGTAGCTCAAAATAATTTTTGAGTCAGTGGATGAAAGGAGGTCCTAGTCTGATAAATGCATTGCATTATTTCTGTGCTATAACAGACTGACATGTTACATACAAGAAAAAGATTGACAGCTTCACAGTGAAAGCAAATTGTCTGCAACTATTAGACTGAGTTAATGAAAGAGGAAAAAAAGGGGGGGGGGGAAGCTTGCATTGAGCACGATATGATCATTAAACTAATGAGAGGAGCATTATTTTGCCATTAACTTAAAGACTAGGAATTTATAGTAAACTAATGTTAGAATTGCATTGGGTTATATTTCCATTTCCTGGTGAAGTAAAACAAAAAAAACCCAAACTGAAGGAGCTGGTAGGTTATGTGTATGCGCATGTGTTTGCATGGGTGCACGTCAGTTTACAGGTGTAATATATACCTTTTACCTGGGAAGGAGTTTGAATTTCCTTGCCTGTTCTGAATAGTGTAAACATGCCTGAAGGTAGCATTCAGCTGACCTAATGTTTAAACTTCACAGCGTGGATGTCTTCATCTGAGCTCAACACACTGTTCCCTCCATACTGGGGGGAAAAAAAAATAGGGGCCTTAGGACATGGTCKGTTTGATTGCATTTATTCATGCATATTAAGTTGAAATGGGTGGCCTCTACAAGTGCCCATTTTTCTGCATTGACTACAAATGATGTCCACRCTGGCTGGCTTATATTTGAACGTAAACACATTTAGTTAGATGTRTGCTATACTAGGGTTGGAATTCAGTTCATATATGATTACACTTAAGTGCCGGTATCTGGGTGTAAGACAGGTGTTTTAGCTCCCATTGTAGCTGATGAAGAATCTAGTCAATACAGTTAATAAGTCTAGAGAACTGTTCTGCCAACTGTATGTTGGGTGTTTGCACCTGCAGAATGGAGGCTGGGTATAGGTAGGCTCGCTCAGCATAAAAATGTCAGTGGAATTGTCTAAYTGAAAAGTTAATAACAACAAAAAAAAGTGTTTAAGATGTGATACCTGCTTGGGATAAAGGCTAAAACACCAACTTTGGGGGATGAGGAGAGGAAGAAAGAAATTATTGTGGTTTTAGGTAAAAATGGAGGTTCAAGCATGAAAACCGTGGTAATCAAGATGAGCAAGGCTAGCCATTTACATCCTGAAAAATTATTAATGACCATTTTCCCTGGTGTTTTGTCCCAACTTCTGACAATCAGTGGTTTAAGGACTCTTTGAACCAGAGCCCGCATTAGAAATACCATGTGAATAGTCACTTAAGGATTTACCCTTTGTGAACCTGGCTAATCTCTGTGAATCCATTTAACCTCCCCAGCATCCTCCTGCTTTAAGTTCCACCATATAATAAGGCATTATCCCCCCAAATTAACAAATTCTTGTGTTTTAGACTGGTAGCTTGACAATCTCGGGAAAACTTGGGTATTCTGGAGAATGATTGCTCCTCATACACCTTTTTGGACACCAGTCAGTACCAGCTTTTTCTCTCCTTCTGTCATATTCCCTCTAACAAATGTGCCTTTTCCATGCTGAAGTTTAGTCTATGTGGATTCCTTTCCAGCTGATCCCATTTCACATTTTAGATCATCTCTGTCATCCTTCTCTCTATATAGTTTTTAGTTCGTCCTGGTCTTCTGTTTGACGTGGTCTGATTGTGGCTACATGCTGTGTGTGTGGGATGAACACATTGTGGTGTAGGGCAACGGCAAAATGCTTTTTCCACTCAAGCCCTTTTACAGAGAGTGCTGATACCCATGTTTCCTTGTGACCCCCCAGACTGCTCTGCTGGCATTTTCTGAAAAGTATCCATGATGACTTTCTTTTTGCTCATAGCTAACGCAAACCCATTCATTATCTCATGTAGTTAAGGTCGCATTCTTTCTCATGTGCATTATTTTGCTTTTAAGAACCCTGAGCTTYACCTGCCACTTTATTTTTGGGTCACTTGCAGTATTGTGAGATTATTCTGCAACTCCTCAGTGATTGTTTTAAATTTTACTACCAAGAATTACTTCTTGTTACTGGCAAATATCAACATCGTTACACTTCCTATTTTCCTGATTGTTTCTGGATGTGTTGAGTGACACAGAACCCACCTTGTGTATGGTGTGGGGCCTTGGTGGTGGGTAGCGCGTGGTAACCTCAGGATTCCTCATCGGCTCTACTAAGAGACATAGCAAATATGAGGAAAGATTTGAATAAAAGCACCATTAACAGAGATACCAGAACCTTAGCAATGCTTTTCATATAAATGTTAGCCCCTAAACCTTTGAATCATGTAAGCAACTGCATATATTGAAGGAGAACGTTCTCCTGAGGCTTTTATTCAGTTATGCTTAAACCAGGCAAAGATCTGCAACAATGCTTTAGGTTCTGCCAACATAAATATCTCATCGAAATGCTGGATACAARATCCAATAAAATAATAGATGATATCTACCATCCTAATTAGATGAATTTAATAAATAATGATCAGGCATTGATAGTACAAGATTACTGACCAAATTAATGAGTGTCTGTCAATACTCAGATAAATCCTTGTTGCASTGCTGCTCTGATATAGAAAAGACATTTGACAAGATTAGGTTGACTTGGTCCTTTGTGTAGATTTGGCTTATATGATAATTTCTCACCTAGATTTTGTTGCTTTATTATAGTCCACAATCATTCTGGCTCAAAAGGAGGCTAATTGCTTAATTCTTAAAAGCTGTGCAAAAGAATAGGGCATCCCCTCTCACTCCTTTCATTTAACACTGCCCTTGAACAGTTGGAAATACAAATTAGGACTAATCATAAACTGCAATGTATGAAATCAGGAACATGTGAGGTTAAACTATTACTTTATGCTGACGATATACTTTTATTTATATCAGATTGACAAAAATCTTTTCCTAATATATCGGATATGGTAGTCAACTTCGGGAAATATTCCTGGTATAAAATCAATTGGACTAAATCTGAGGTGATGGCAATCTCCCAAAGTATAAGAGAGAGAAAACTAATCGATAGCCCCTTTCAATGGCGATAGACTAGTTTTAAGTATTTGGATGTTCAGTTTCCTAGGAAAAGTAATGAAATTGTTAGAGCTAATCTTAATCCTTTAATTATGGAACTGACTAATGACTTAAACAGATGGTAGGCTTTCCCCCTTTCATTATGGGGGAAGGTTAATACAATTACAGTGAATATATTACCCAGCCTTCCTTCCATCCTGAGTACATTACCAGTTTCTGTTCCCTCTCTCTTTTTTTGAAATTTAATATGTTTCAAGTTCTTGGGGATTAAGAAAGAAACAAACAAAAAAAAGTCATTAAGGAAATTTAGGAACCTTATACTACCCAATATTATGCTGCATTAAATGCCTGCTATCTTGGGGGCAGGTGGCTTGATTGCTAAATCATTATATTTTAGGGTCCTCAGTGTGGCAATAGAGAGAAGAGGAGAATTAGTATCTTCCCCACATTTATGGGGCATTTTGAATTCCGATAACTTGTCTCCTCCAGGACATTTGCCATGGTTGGAGGCAGTTGGAAATGTCCTCTCTCGTAGGCAGAATTTTCAGCTTGGTTAAGCTGCAAATATCTGTTGCTCAGCCACATCTGCTGCAGAAGAACAGGCACAGAAAGTCCCAGAAGTCTTGTGGAAAATGATGGGTGTATGCCTTCCGTATATCTCGAGGAGAAACGTGCACTAGAGCRCAGGAAGCAATTGATACATGAGAGAAAGAAAAACTTAAGCACACAATTACAGGACAATTTGGGACCCAATATTGCCACTGTGTTGAATCCTYCAGAACCCTTTTTGCTAGAGTGCTGTGGCCCTTTCGGCAGGATTAGAAATGCTCTTYATGAGCAGACGGAGCCTATGTAAAAATCCAGTCACCGGTGTAAGTGCCAACCACTGGCATCTCACTTTTTTTCAGTCTAAAACCACATATGATGCAGCTCTTCTGACTTAGACATCTGATTGCCTTTACAGAAAATTAGCAGGAGTRTGCATTAGACCCATGTAAATAATTTTAATCTGGTTCTGTATGTAGACACTGTCTGTGAGGATACTGGGATAACTTGTGGGATTGCGTTGTGAATCCTCCTCTCAGTGATCCCTCTTCCTCCTCGCCTCCTGGCTGTTTGTTTTCCCCTGCTTTGTCTCCTCTCCATTTTTATTACTCTTTCTGCCAGCTAAATTTTATGTGATGTGTTTAAGTTAATGTGATTGGTAGTTTTACTCATTGTATGGTAATTTCTGTTGCCATAAAAAAAAAAAATCAAGAAAAAGCAGAGGAATTGAAAATAATATTGGCCTTATTTCTGAAAATGTCTGCATGATGTGGAGAAAAATTTGGGAAAAAGACAACAGAGTCAGCAAACCACCGAATGACAGCCTTCGTACTGTATTTCTGTCTTCCTGTCTGGAGATTATGCAGTATCTTTTTATTACAGACCATATTTTAATAGGCAGTTCTGATAATCTCATTTACAAATTCACCCATTATAAAGGGACATTGATTTTTACATGAGCCATACTTCCAAAATATTGCTGTTGTGTATAAGTAAGTGCAGCATATGTTCTACAACAAACCATTGGGAAGATCTTGTGCCGTAGATGTTTAGGATTTGTAAAGTATATTTGTGCATACTTGCATGGCAGCTAGCCATACAGGCATAAGAATAGCGTTCCTGTTTTTACTACAGCTTCTGGGTGCGGGTGTGAACAGAAGTGTTTTGCTGGATGGRCATAATATTTGGTATGCATCTTGTCTCTTTTACGCCTTAGCACTTTGGTCGTCATGTTTCTTTGTTTTTCTGTGTTTCTTTTTCTAATTACTCTGAAGTCAGTTTTGAGAACACATGTCTAACCTTTTCTAGTGTAATAAGAACTAAGGTGACCCTTTTCTGCCACAAATCTGATTATATGCTGCATGGAAAGAGAGATTAAAGAAGAAATATCAAAGGACAACTATAGCACTCCTCATGAGAAGGAAATGTTTTTTTTCTCATCTGGGCAAGGCAGGGAAAACTTTTCAGGAGAGAAAGAAATTCTAGAGTATGGGAATCAGATAAATCAGATGAGACAGGATGAATATTTTCTGGGCAGATGGACCATTGCAGCTCCCCCAATTTCAGCAGCTCCCCTCTGTCAGACTGAGCCCTCCTTGCAAAGGGCTTTGACACACGGGTGAAATCTGGGCTCAGTTGAAGTCAGTGGGGCTTTTGCCATGATCTTCATGGAAACTGGTCTGGTTCCTGATTTCAATCTGTGCCCTAGATTAGTTTTTAAAATGGAATAAATAATAATAAAAATAGATACATACTTCAGTAAGAATTACCAGGCAGAATGTAAAACCACAACATTTAGGGTGGAAAGTCCATCTTTTAAAGATGGTTTTATATATGTTTTTGTGGAGAAGCACACATAGAAAAGAAATAAGGATTCATAGCTCAATGGGCAGAATCACTGAATATTGATAAATCATATTTTTCTATCACACTAGGATAAAATTAGTGAAAATACTATGTGGGAGTCAGGTAGTTATAGATAAAAATGAATATTTTTTTATTTTTTAGTGGATTTATTGAATTGAAGCCTTGGAGTGATAGACATTGCTTTGCAAGTTTGGATAATGTGGAAAAGAAGCGGAAGAAGCACTTGAAAAAGTTATACATTTTTGTGATAATTTTCTTCTTTTAATGATAGAAAAAATAAACTCAAGAATTCAGCTGCAAATGTAAATGATTTTTATTCTTTTAAGCTTAAACACCCAAATCTTTCTCCTACACATATATTTTTTTAATGTGGTGAAAACTGACAAATACTGTKATTTCTGCAGTGTCATAGCAAATAGATGTAGCTGTTACCTGGGCAGATGGAGAAGCTATCAAGATCAGAGGTTCAAAAAACAGTCAGACAAGCTTTAAAACACTTAAACAGGAAGATTTTCCCCACATCCAGTGCTCTTCAGACCTTCATGGCCAACCTGGAGAAGACAGTCCTGGATCAGTGGGAAAGGCCACTAACCGCTGTCAGAACAAAAGGTTATTATTTTTGATTTGGATTTCTGCTGCTAGATTACCCTGGYCATTTTTTGTCCAAAGAAAGCAGCACAGGTAGGTGGGCTCTCAACTCTATAATCCTCACAACTTCACACTTTCCCAAGAGAAAATTGTGAGGTGCCATCTGTGTTCAGTGCTTGCTTTTTCCCTCAGATGTGCGAGCTTTAACTAGAGGAAAAAGGAATTATCCTCCTTTTGGTACCAGATGTTTCCCTATGAGAGGCAAGATCTGGGTGCTTATGAAATGACTTGCTGGTGAGAAGAGTTCCTTCCTGTGCTAGTTAAGACGTTGTTTATGCTGTGATACCTGAGGGTTTATATCCTTTCCAGACTTCTGCATTTTCTGGTGTTTATATGCAATGTTTATCCAATAAACAAAGAATCAGACCATAAAATTGTAGGTGACAAGATTGAAAGGACCCTCTTAGATTATTGTGTCCAGCCCTCCTATTTCTGCTAGGTGTTATGATGGAGACATATTTCTGAGATGAATTTGCATTTTTCTTTCTTGACTGAACATGTCTGTCCATCTGAGTCTGTCCTCTATAATGCAATATGTATTTGTCTTTATCACTCACCTTCCATCTTGTGGAGTTTAGTAACATTTTTAAATGCCTGTATTATTTACCTGAAGTATGTAAAATGTATATGTTTGCAAAGCATTTTATGAAAGATGCTAGGGCAATGGCAGARCTTGCATGACCTTGGTACATTTTGATTTATTGTAGAGCTGCATTAATTCAGTGTTTGGAGCCAAACACCTATAATTTGGTTTTGCTTGCACTTTTCAATTTTATAATGTATTAGACAGCATATTATATTACATACATCTTTCAAGTACAATGGAGAGTTAAGGAAGTCATTAGTCTTCCCTCAAAAGTTTGTTTTAGTCCCCCATTTAACACTTTAAATCAAATCTCAAAACCAGCCATGTGATTATTTGGCTGTGGGACTATTATGGCTTTGTTCTGGGTATCAATAGATGCCAGGAATCAGCAGCAGCCAATTTGTGCTTTGTTCTGATGCTACTCGCAGGCCTATTTATAAGGATGGTGACAGATATTTTTCTTTTATGAATTTTTAATGAATATTCCTTAAACAATTGAGATACAGGGAGCTCTCATATCATCAGTGTTCTGTTTCCTTTATTTAGTCTCTTAAGTCTAAAGACATTAAATCCCAAGACATGAAAATGGCACAAGTTTATTATGTATCTTTAAAAAAAACATTGAATAGGACCATCCGTTATTATCACTTACTATCGCTATTTAGTTTTTTTTAAAGCAGGTTAAAATGTCAGTGAAAAATGATGTAAAAACTATAAATGGAAGTGAAATGCAGGGCTACAGGCAGTTACACAACTGTTCAAAATTTCAGGATGAGACACTGAGCTGATAATTTTATAGCTGCTTATTGCAGCTAATTTTTTTTAAACTGTGTTTATCTTGCAGACTAGAAAAGCAGTTCTTACTTTGAGTTGAAAAACTCAACAAAAGGCTCATAAAAGCTATTCTTGTCAAGGACGTTAGTAATAATCATTAAGAACATGCAAAGGGCCACAACAGGACTTGAAAGAATTTATTGTACTCTGTCAAATGATGAGCAAGGTTGTTAGTCCTTCCATAATCTCCATACAGTGCTTTTGCATCTCCTTGTCCTTATCCATAGGCTAAGTCACTACAAGGACCTTTTGCGCTGCAAGGGTTGACTGGAGATCGTTTGGACTAGCGCGCTCCCTCTGTGCCCTCAGCAGCATTTTCTAATTTAACAACGCTGGTTAACACCGGAGGATGTTTTTCTCCTCTTCTCAGATTTTTCATTGTAAGATGTGTAATGATAGTATCCTGAAGAAGCATTTTTTTCTCAATATGAATATAGTTAACGTATGTGTCATGGAAATGGGGTGCAAGGGCAGAGACTATACAGGACAGGCTAGTTGTTCTGAAGAATCAAATTTAGAAGGTGCACGAGCACCTCTGTACCTCCTTATATTGCAAGTTTTATTGCTCAGCAGTGGGTGTACAAAGTATAGAAGGATTTTAGAAAGGCTGAGGATAACTCCAACAAAACGCGTTTTGAGACACTGTACAGAATCAGYCACGCCTTTGTTGGGCGCACCTAGAAAGGGCATAGTTGTCTGTTCTRGTATTAAAGGCAAAGTCTCTCTTTACAGAGTAGCTGTAGAGTTTTAGCCAATACATAGCAATGCCATGTAAATTAAAAACACTAGATCTTGGAATGAAAGGATGAGGGTGAAATTTTTTTGTATGGACAGAGACTTGAGCAAAGGAATAGAGTTACATACTACCTCAGCTTAATTCTGCAGCTAAGACATTATTCTCCTACCTTTCTCTAGTCAKTCTTTCTTTCAATCTTTCTGAAGATAAACAGATTTCTGTCAGGTCTAAGGAGGAAATAAAAAAAAAAAGGTAATTTTGATGTCATGTTAGTGGTTAGAGCCAAGAAAAAAAAAAAGGAGAGCTGTCCTTGGAGACAACGTGTTAGAGTAGAAATTCTACTGAGAACTCTATTCTGGGTGCCTATCTCCCTATACATAMAACAGAGGAAAAAAAAGCACTAATAATAAGGTTCAGATGGGTAAAAGCATATAGATCAAATTGCATGTGGAAAACAGCTTTAGCCCAAGTTACTGCAGTTTAAAATTACTGAAAAAATGACCAAACCCATGGCTAAAGCTAATCAGAGTTTTCTCTTGAAATACAAAGGCATTATTAAATAAGTGTGTAAGAGGCTGGGAATTTCAAAGCAAAGATACAAAAACATGTTAGATGGAAATTGTTTCTTGAGCAAAGGGAAAACATTTGTTGGAAAGAGCTCTAGATCTAACTGAATGAATAAGCGCTTCAGTGGAGATATCTGGGATATGCAGAAAGTCCATAAGAAATGGAAAAACTTGTTGATCAATGAAAAGTGCAGGACTGCCTTGAGAATTGATGAGCTCAAGTGGAGCTTGCACAGGGTAAAAACCAGGAAGCATTCTTCAACCACTTAAAAAAAAAAAAAAGCGTAAGAGAAAGAAATAGCCCACAGTGTATCATATATCCCCCATGAAATACAGGGATGAAGCAGACTTTAAAGAAAATATCAGAAGTGCCCTTCTCCCCTTTTCTCCCCAAATACACTGYTGCATTTTTAAGAAGGGTAATGTTAGGGTACAAGGGCAAAAGGCAACAATTCCTGTTCTCATGTAAGCTTTTCTCTATGACCCTGAAAGAACAGCACAAGAACAAGGTTATAGCTCTGCAGAATGTGTAATACCGCTATTTAAAAAAGGATTAAAAAGAATCTGAACACCTATTCATCCTGCAGTGTGACCTCAAATACGGGCAAGACTTTTTAGACTGAGTTTGGAGAACTTTTACACCAAGTTTGGAAGAAAATTCAATGGAAAAAGGAAGAGTGGGGAGAGAAGGGGAAAGTCAGCCTGCGTTCGCTCACTAGTAAATTGTACCAGTTGATGAATCTGGCATTTCTGATAAGATGTCCAGAAAATAAGTAGAAAGAATGCAGTAGATCTAGTCTCTTGGACATCAAAAAATGTTTGCTACTGTCCATTTGTTGGGAAGAAAACCCACCTGCATTTGGAGAGATGTGGGTTACTCCAAGAACCATATGTCATGTAAGGAGCTAATTGAAAGGAAACCCATGGTGGTTAGGATTAACTTCCTCTAGCTTCAGCACTTGCCTTTTAATGAATAATCTGTCTTGGAACAGATACATTTTAATATTTTCACTAGGCCCCTGATTAAAAAAGGTTGGGGTATGCTATTAAGGCCAACAAAATTTGGGTATGGAAAAACTGAATGATCTTGACAGTCTGAGGGAACAAAGGTAGGGTGAGATTTAGTAGCCCAGTGTATAAGACATTTAGCACTAAATAAGAAGATTTTTTGCTATAAACTGGAGGCTCATCAGCTAGAGGTGACAGATTAAAATGGGTAGGGGATGCCTGTGACCCACAGTGTGATGGGAAAGACTAATGTAGTCCCACAGTCTGCCAGAACAGAGAGGGAGGACTTCCATAGCAGAACAACAAATCTTGATGCCACTGTATGAGGTCCCAGTAATACCTAGGGCCGCCTAAAATATTGGTGGTTCRTGTTTGAAAGAGTAGCTCAGGCTGGAGCACATGTGAAGAAAAGCCACCGGCATGATCAAAGGAAAAGGTGTGATGCACTAGCGTGACGTGTGGTAATGGGGGATCATGGAGCAAGCCTTCCAAAAGAAATAGTAAAGGCAAGACATCTGCTGGTTTCTTAGATGGATCCTGGTACATYTATGAGTGTGATTATGATATGGCTGCCTGCAATAGCAGGCGACAGACGTGATTTCTCAAAGTCTGCTCCAGCTGTATGTTTCTAAGCAACCCAGCTGATAGGGAATGAGAGAAGCCACTGTTTATTGTTATTGGTGTACTATCAAAGGCAGAGCCTAAATGCACCTTTATTTCACAGAGAAATGTTCCAAAGGTATTAAAGCCCACAAACTTGTCGCCACAGACGAAGGTCATCACCACACATTACCATCACAGACAGTGAAGCTGTAGGCACCAGACACTGCGTGATCTAATCTGCAGTTGAAGGCTGGAGAGTTGTCAGTGTGTTCTCCTTTTATGTTCCAGTTTCTGACTCTTCAAAATAGAAAGTTCAAACAGACTAGTATCTTAGCCAGCAGAAAAACACYCAAAGAGCAACCTCCTCTGAGGAAGTGTCGGAACTTTAAATGATAAACCAAAGAGGACAAGTGCATAAATACTTAAAATAAGTTCGAACTGCAGCCAAGTAATGTTCTCCTATAGGTAAGCACATGTTGTACTGTACCAGGACTTCAGCATTTTGTGTTCAGTAGGTGCCAGTGTTGTTGAACCTTATAAATCATAACGATGCTTTCAGAAAGTTAAAATGTGAATGAATGTAATTGCAGAATGATAAGAACTATTTGGCATTTCCATGTGCTCTCGGAGGTAAGTTTTTGTTGCTACTGCCCTAGATAGCAGGTATTAAAAAGCAGGTTTAGTGGAGGTCATGACCATCCAACTGAAAAGTTTTTAGGGGTTACTACTACAAAAGATATGAACTATGAGCCTTTTTAGTGCAGGAGCCTAGCTTCCTGCTGTAATGCAGGTGGAAACTTCCAAGTAAAGCAGGTAACAAACTTGATCAAAAGCTTTAGATCACCTCTTTTTCCAGACAAGAAGACTAGAGGCAAAGCTTCTCTCCAAAACCATCTTTCCCTCTCCATCTCAACAAGCCATCTATCCAACTCAGGACTATAAGTTTTCAAGTTTTTGTTCCTCAAATAGTGCAATTCATTGATTTTGTTACGTCTTTTTTTTTTGACCTCCACCTACCTTTTCCAAAAAATTGTTGGTTAGGATCATATATCTGCAGTCTAAGAAATTGGAATGGAGAATCAAATTCAAGGGAAAAAAATAACATTAATGATGGTTTTGAAGCTTTCATTGCTGTTGATGTAGATTTTTTCAGATTATTAATATCTCCCTGTAGGGAAAGTTGTTTTCATGCTTGAAGCAATACAGAGCAAACATCACAGTCTGGGGACTCCAAGCTTCAGTATGGGATTGAACGACCGTAGAAAGAAGCAAGAATCAGTTTCTGACATACCCATAACTAAACAGTGTGTGAAATAAAGGGGCTGGAATGTAAAAGACAAGAAATGGGTAATCCTTACTCTCTCATTTGGACCTTAGATTTCTCACTGATGCCATTGGCACCATTCACTGCCTGGTATTCTTTGCTGGGTACAGCAGCATCTTTCCTTCTAGCCATCCCCGCCAGTAACTGCTCTGCACTCAGTTACCTTCATTCTTAAATCCCTGCAGTAAGAAAGTCTGGAGAAGAAAATTCTGAGACAATTTGTGTCCTTTACAGTAACAATTATCAGTATTGTGTCTCCCTCTCAAGCAACACCTCTTTAAAGTCACTCGCCTTTTGGAGTAGTACTTTTCCCTGGCATCATTAGGTAGCACTCAATAATCTACTACTTTCTTCCTGAAGAAGTACTGGTGTAGTCCTGAATCCTGTGTTTTACCTGGGCTCCCTTTGTGTGCTTTTTTCCTTAGCTAGGATATCTGCACACAGGTCTGCTTCTCTTATGCCTTTGCTCCCCTTCTCTATTCCCTTTATGGTGCCTCTCGCCCAGATAAACATTTCTATCTCTTTTAGGGATGTCCTCTTTAGGGGGATATGACAACTACATTTCCTCATTCGTTTGCAGTAGCTGTACATTCATATTCCTAATAATCCACCTTTGCCAGCGCGGGGGATTGACCAAGCCCATCACAACACAATAAAATACATAAGCAAAGAGCACCACTCTTCTGTTTGTAAGTGCTGTGTGGTTGGCAGGCTCTTAATAACAAATGYATGCTCTCCTCCTAGCTTTTATGCATCTTCATTGTACAACTTCATACCTACACCAGAAACTAGCTAGCACTGTTATTCTGCTTTGCRATGCTCTCCTGCTTGTCTCTTACCCACGTTAGATTATTTTTCAGGTCTGCAAAATTTCACGAGATGTTTAACACACGGCTCCTGCACGCGTGCTCCAGATGCTGGAACTGTTTCTTTCCTACCATAGCACTGTCTGCCTGCAACTCATTCAACATCTTCAGCGTGATGCCGTGGAGAGAAACTTAATACTGGTAATATATTACTTATTTTCGCAGTGGAGTACCTTTAATTAAAGAAGAGCCAGAACATGGCTTAAGTGAATAAAAAAGAGGATTTTGTTCTGAGGCTGGAGAACACAGACAGAATTCAGTGTTTACTGTGGGCTGCCTTGGGTSCCAGATGAATGAAAAGTCAATGAATTAGTGACAAAAATGCATACTGCACAGAGCCATAAAATCAGGTATGTGATTGTATCCTTGCTTSGCCTAAACACTACTAAAATTTGGATTGAGTATACCATTTGAGTTCTATTAGAATACTTTGATGCACATGAATTGACAAAGACAAGCATGTAGACAGCCAAGATTTATTACCAAACTATGTTGAGTCTTTACAGCTTTGATAGTGGTTTTTTTTGTGTGTGTGTTTTTTTTTTTTTTTTTTTTTTCCCCCCCACAAGGTAGTAAGCTTTTTCTGAATCTCTGTCCTTCCCAAAATATTAGATTCAAAAGATTTAAGCCTTTAGGAAGTGTATGAACTCTTCTTTACAAACCATTCCTGTTATTTTTCTTCCTGTATAAATCTTTAATTTTCATGAACAAGTAAAAAGTCTTTGATAAGAAGATAATTGCTTCCAAAGACTTGATCAAAGGTGATGAAAAGGATAACTGTTTAATACAAGGGCATCTGAGATGTGTTAATGTTGAGAGGGTATTTACATATTTTAACGGACACAGCAAAGTTATCTGAAACATGAGTCAGAGATCAGACTCTATAGATTGAAGTCACAAATATTACTCAATAAATGCCAATTAGCGCTTTATGCTAGACCCCCTCCAAAGCAGATGTCACCTTTGACACTATGCAGTGCTCACAGCGACAAAGTCTAAATATTTCCTAACATTTTCAATAGTTCATAACGCCACCAGCTCACATTTATGGCAATTACTATCTGATGAGCTCTCATTTCTATTCAGAGAGGCAAAGGGCAAGGTTGTGAGAATGGTTAAAACATGGAGGAGACAAAAAAAACCCCAACCCCCTTTTACTTTCATCTTGAGGGTGGTTTCTTTGAGGCCAGGTGGAGAGCCAGGGTTTAATGTAACCATACTGAACCCCAGACCTAGCAGAGTTTTCCGCAGTTACCTTATGTGGGCAAGGTCTGCGTGAAGGTGTTCGTCCTAGATTGTATATTGCAAGAAATGTGGCCAATACCCTGAACCAATGGCACAGGGTGAACCCTGAGCCCTTGCAGATGAAAGTGAAAGGGAACSCAGTGCTCCGTCAGCCGTCCCTGATGTTCCAGATGAAGGGCACCTTCATGGCAGGGACGGAAGAGGTAGGGTTAGCGTACAACCTCACGCTCAAAGCTGCAATTTTATTTGCCTGTTCTTGTGTCTTGTGATACCTTAGAGTAGAGGCAAGCATTGTTTGTCCTTTGTTTGTTTGACAACAATTTATGTAAAGGCAGTTTCCCTCAATGTTTGTGCAGACCTTTAGCTCAGCAGTGGGGAAGATAATTTATTGCAAAACAAAAAGGGAACAAAGCAGAAGGTGATTGTAAAACCAAAAATATTGGCAGGGGACAGACTTGTACCTGAAAGTACTCAGGCTTTTTAAGGTACAGTATTTCAGGCTGATAGTATCTGTATCAGTGTCTCTCCAGTAAAACAAAACCGTATTACACTTTGTCTGTGAAATAAAAAACAAAAATAACTTCCACGGAATACCGTCCTGACAGGATGGAGCAGAGACCCTATGGGAGGGCTTTACACGAAACACAGGTTCTCTGAATGAGCAAGGTGGAGTTAAGTGGATCTGAAACCTGCGCGGACACCGAAGTGACAGTGCTGCAGAAAAGGAGCTGCATCYGGTAGCAAGTGAACAGCACACTTTTTCTCCCTCCACACCTCTTTGTTTTGATGACACAGGGAGACTTTTTAGGCTGTCCGTGGTCATTAGGCTCACAAAGAAATTTGCTATGTGGGAGTTGCAAACRTGTCCTTGTGAGCGGCTAAAAGGAGATCTGTGCAGTCACTTCAATGGGACCTCAAGACAGGAAAACCCCTTTCCGATGCTGTGCAGCCACATACAGATAACTGTGCTGCACCCAGAGTGTGAAACAGCTGCCAAGGAAACCAGAACAGCTAAGAGGGGCCAGGGTGCAAGTCCCACACCTGAGCAAGCACCTTCAAATCAAGCAGATGTGAAGTAGCAGACCAAAGCTCTGCACTGGAGATTTGGGGAATGGAGGTGATCACCTGCAGTCAGTCACTACATTTTCCCTTGGCAAGAAGCAGCTAACAGATGAGAGACGGTAGCTTTCCAAACCGCTGCCTGTCTGGAAGTGCCCCTGGGAACACCCTCGCAATGCAAAAGCAAAGAGGTTAGTTTTTTGGCTTGCCCTCTCTCCCCTACTCAGGGGTATGTTGAAGGGTACCCCAGTGAAGGTGGCTTGCCCTACACTGTTTAACAGAAGCAAACTGGGAACATTTGTGCAATGACTTATGGCAGGGTTGTACTTTAGGAAGCTGCCAATATTTTGGGCATTTCTCCTCTCGGCTGAGGATTGGTACCTGACTGAGATAGCATGGACAGACTTGGTATGAATGAATACAATAGACATAAATGCTCATTAGGTATGCTGGAAGACTCTCTGTGAATAAGCTCAGTTGTGTAGACACAATGTTTTAGAAACGCGGGATCTTGTCAGTGAGGTTCTAACAAAACCCCCTGGGAGACATGCTTGTAAAAYGTTTAAAATCCCTTGAAGATATGTTGCTGATGGGGAGAATTTTTCATGTGATGTGATAAGTTAAACTTTGAGGAGAAGAGTATAGACTCTCCTTTATTTTCTTTTTAAGAATTGAGATTGGCAAAAAAATTTATTTTATATTTTCTATGTATATGTATATAATTGGTGGCATGGCAGACTGCCATGTGCTGTTTTACCATGAGAGCTGAAAACAGAAAGCATGTTACATAGGAGATTAACGTTATCTTCTTAGTTCCAGGAAAAAATAGCAATAGCTTTCTTTTGTGTTTAAACTCTGTACTGATGGCAGTATCTGTGGGAGGTACGCTCCCAAACACACTGATCAGCAGTTCACAGTTTTCATGCCATAGTGGCCAAAAAGACTGTCCTCAAGATTGCAGGTCTCCTCACACTTAAGAAGGTTGGTACCTGTTATTTCTGGCAACAAAGCCATGCTTTGTTAATTCTTTTTGTTTAGTTTTCTACTATGAAGGAGGCTATGGGAAGGGGCTTGAACTGTGTAGCTGCTGTCATCTGAACATGAAGGTCTAACTGAGATAAATCACTGCTATACACTTTTGGTTAGGGTAATTTAAAGGATGATGCAGAAGCTCCTGTTGTCRGCTGCTACACAGGTAAAAGTCTGTATTAGGTAGACTTTTGACCCAGTCTATCTATTTCAATATCATTCAGAATCTTTAATCTGAAAATGCCTACTATTTAATAAGCCAAATAATGAAAATGCCATAGATGCTTCATGGTGYCATGACTAAACTGTTCATGTCCAAGACCCTGGGACTGCAGCTACTGCTTAACAAAATGTCAAGAAACGTAATTACACTGATAYGTGTGGACATGCCTACAGTAGCATTTTAGGCTTGATGAGAAGTTTGCTTCTGAAGTAAAGCTGTCGATCCTCACCATGCTTCGATCCACCTAGCCGAGTGGTCTTGTGTTGCACAAAGCAGGCACCTTTCTGGTGAATAAAAACCAGAAGAGTTGCTCCTGCAGCACTGCAGAAGCTAYAGGYATTCAGTCCATGGGACCAGACTGCAAACAGTTTGCACTAAACCCTTCACCTCCAAGAGGTATGAAGTGTTAGCACCAACTTTCTCTCTACAGATCTGCTCCTCAGTAAACTTGCTAATGCAGACACAGCCCATACAACACCTCTGTGGTTCTGGGTCCAACTATATTCAAATCATTACAAATCTTTTTGACTTCACTGAGGTCTGGATCGGGCGCCTTTTGTCCAACCTCCTTTAAGTGACCTGTTTGAGAGGCTTTGAAATAAATACAGTGTGTTGAGAAGGAGACGACAGAATTGCTGAAGCCTGAAAGGCTAAATCCATCAATATTTYGAAAGCTTCCTTTACCTTAAGATCAGCTATCAGCTGAAATGGCTACCTGAGGTCTGTTGAATGGGAACTATTAAATCACATATAAGCTGGAAACTTCTTCCTGACAGCTGATCTGCTATGCTTTGGAGCATGAGTATTAGAAGGTCTCTAATATGTATCTTTGCCAGTAAAACTTGGCAGTCCATCCTGAGATGCTTTCAGAGGAAAGACTGCCATGTTAACTGCAATCAATTTAGACTGATACGCAGCAAATAAATGTGTTTACCTGGCATTTTTGGCACAAACATAAACTTTTTATTAACCAGATTCAATATAATTGTGTAATGGCATATAGCACGCAGTATCAATGACTTATTGGAAGCAATCCTAGTTCTATCTTTTGTCCTTAAAAACAGATATAATGTTGTAACTTTAAAGCAAAAGTCATCTGGGAGTTAGTTTCTGTCTGTTGGGGATGTGTGATGAAAATCCTGAGAGTCTCAGAAATTGAATGTTGGCAGCTGTGAGATTTCATTTTATTCATTGACGATTGGATGCAAATGTGAGCCAAAGCAACTGACACAGTATTGCTCATATCTCACATGCCATTGCTGAAAAAGTGKCATAAAAATGAATCACCTCTGCCCTGACATTATTCATGTTGCCTATAATCTCCATGCATACAAAAAATAAAATCAAAATACACAGAAAATGAAACCAAGGGAAAAGGCAACATTTCCGCTGCTCTGGACTGCTTATCTCTAACACTGGTGTGCAAGAAACTCCTAATAAATGTGGTGGGGGTTACCTGAGCCCTCAGGGGAGTTTTTATGAAGACTTTCCTTCAGCTGAACTCATGCTAATGTTCCATGTAACTTTTATCCATGTGCATCTGGAGTGACCTTCATTCCCCAGCAGGAGTTTTTTAGCACTAGAGAGGGGAAGTGGAGGGGATAAAAACTGCCCATGGGCAGCTGAAGTTAAAATACTTCACGTGGCCCAAGGGTACCGTTCCATCCCGTGTTTGGATAGCTGTGATTTAAAATACACATTGGAGCCTGACAAAGGATAATTTTAGGAAGAGGGTTACGAGTCCCTGTCTATTCTATGCCAGTGAAGTATTTTAACTCTTCCAGGGGTGACTTGCTCACTTGTGCTGGGTTCCTTCTCCAAATGACCCTAGGAGGACTCTGTTTTTCCAAGATTACAATGGGGGAGCTAGGCATCCCTAGATGAAAGTCACCCTTTGCAAACAAGCACTGAGGCGTTTATTCCATAGCGGAGAGAAGGTGCAGTGCGGAAACTGTGAAGAACGGGGGAAGGAAAAGCACGTGGGGCAGGGGATGCACTGCTGGCACCCGCCCAGTCCCAATGCAATCGCACTGTCATTCAGGATTATGAGGAACTCCTCACAAAACAGACCTCCAAATACAAAAGACCTTGTCTGCCTTATTTTTCAGTAGAATTCTTGGCTGATTGGTTCACACGGATACTACATTTTTACTCATGAGACTAGTTTGTGTCTAGAGGCGTAATGTTACTCTGCGTGCCCCCCTGAGCCCTCAGACAAAATGCTCCTGAAATGCCACTTGTGCCATGGATGCAAAGCTGAGTCTTCCCCAGCTGGTGGCAGCTCTGCCAGCTGCGGGTGGATGCGATAACGGAGATTTGCTTCTGAAGCTGGAACCAAACTGCTCAATTACCCTTTCTTCTTTTGGTGTGGTTGAATACCCACTGGTTTGCTCAGCATTGCTAGGAGCCTGGGCATTTTAAGCCTGTGGCATACCTTTSCAAGTTTTGATAAAATCATTTTGGTGTGTCAAATCTTCTCTGTCAGGGACTTTCCTCAGTGCTGGAGGGTGCTGTTCTGTGTGCTGAGKTACTGCACAAATATTACTGTTCTTTTCATTGCTGGTACTTTTAATATGCATTTCTTTAATCCTGCTATTTAGCATGTCATTGCAAACAAAATCTACCACAATATAACCAGAAATGGTTGAAGTCTTCCATTTTGAAGATACCTTCATACTTTCCTCAACTATATGTAGCCTACATACAACAAAAGACCAATCKGTAGTATCATTACCACGACAGACCCCCRTATCTGTTCTWGCATATTAGTATAACTTTTTGAACRCACTGTCAGGTTTGCTGTTGCAAATTCTGAGTTTATGGCAGCTGGTCCGAGCGCTGTTAGACTTACAGCATGCAGCCTAATTCACCCTCCCTGTACAAAAGCCTGCTGCATCATTATCGATTTCAACCTTTGACTGCCTAATAGTTTCCTCTCCTAAACTATCAGCATTTTCTTTGCAGACTGATTGTGCGTTGGTAGCCATTCAAATATTACATCAGAGCCCTTAAATGTCAGTTCCAACACTAAGTGAACACTCTTGTCATGCACAAACTCCTGGTGTAACTTGACCTTCCTGCTGTAATCCTCCACTGAATGCTGAAAAGTCTACTTGGGCATGCATTGTTAATTCATTAAAGAAATATAACACTTTAAATTATTTAAAATCCTATTTTAGAGCTCTGAATCTGGTGTTTCTTTGCAAATAATGTCATACTGGAGTTCTACTTCTAATGTTTAGGATTTTAATCACAAAATTACTTCTCTCGTTAACTGTCATCATATTGTAATGGGCTCGGGCTTTTTAAATGCTTAATAGTAATGATAATTGTGGTGAATACAGTCCATCTTCATGTAAATTTTTAATGCCAGTAGAGTAGATTTCTTTGTGATAACAGAAATTATTATAATGCTGGCTGAATATGAATGTATTTTCTCTATAGTATATGTGCTAATACATTCCTAAAATTAAATTGCAAGCCTTTCAGTCTTTAAAAACTTTTCAAAGATTGAAATGTACTGGATAATACAATATGYCTTATGCATTATAGCACACCAAAAATGCTCAAGCAGTCATATTGCTCAATAAACTGAATTTACTAGTCTTATAGAAAAGCACTACAGAGTTTAATAGAAAACGGTAACCTTTTTACATGCTTTTGAACCTTTCTATGTGATGTGGCAAAGAATAAATGTTTGTGGGAGGATGGCTCATAGCTACAGATAGGATGGGATGGTGCCTGGAGTTTTAGTCAGCGAAGCATTTAAGCATGTGCTTGTACTGGAGTGCRAGTCATCCCGCTGAGCGTGAATGGGAGACGCAGATGTGCGCGTTTCCCATTGACTTTCAGGAGACAAGGTCATGATACATAGCGGAGATGCACTGCTACTTCCTACACAGCAAAACTGAAAGAATAGAATATTCTGTCACTGTGATGGGTTTCATGTGAAAAATTGGGATTTTGGAAGTTGTAGATTCTCTGCTGTCCCACTCCCTGCTTTTTAATTTTCAAGCAGTCTGAAGTTAGGCTGGTCCCCTTTCCTCACATCRGCTGCTGAGCGAGCAAGCCTGACTCAGTAGTTCTCCTGTGACCACAGATACCTCTCCATCTGCATCTTACGGTCACAGAATAACTTAGGTTGGAAGGGATCTCCCTCCAGGAGTCACCTGGTCCAACCTCTGGCTCCAAGCAGGGCCAACTTCAAAGCTGGATCAGATTGCTGGGGGCCCTGAAGGGTCAATACCGAATGCAAAGTCAAGCTGACAGTATTTTTAGTTCACAGTAGTTGGTGCAAAGGGAAAGTCRTTGCTGGCGCTTGTTCTCAGACAACTGGAAACTTGCACGAAGGCTGAAAATGATGGATCTAACAGTTTTCCAGTTATTGAAGTGGGTTACTAAAGCCTAAGCTTCATAGGCTATCACAGCCTATTTCAAAGGGAGGTTCTTCTTTCTAAGGAAAACTTGCAGTTCTGTTTGAATGAAGTGTTTGAGGGAASGCTTTTTGCCAAAATTAATTGCTASAAAAACGTACTTCAGCAAAGGCCTTCTGCCTCTGAGACAACCAAATCCTCTGTAGAAATCACTCTATGTGTGACTGATTTAACGCTCCCCCTGTAGCCTCGCTGGTCACAGGCCTGGCTGTCCTAAAGGTGTGTTAAAATGATGGCTGGATACAGAAACATACATACTGAAGGTGAAGAATGGAGGAAAACTCWAGCCCTGCCTGTTCAGCTGTTTCTCTGGCCTCTCTCACCCTACAGCTCATGCCATGTGCGTAACAGAAAAGGGCTCAGATGGCACCACGAGCGAAGGGCTCGTCCTTCCAGAAATTTGGCCTTGGCGAGGGAAGCTGTCGTCTGCCTTTCGAGGGAGCTTCTCAGCTGCTTGGAGCCGTGCAAGCTGTACGGTGGGACCGCACTGGCAGGCCCGCTGCAGATAGGATAGCAGGCACGTGTTGTAAATGCCGCACCGTGGGAAACGTTCCACACATCTACTTTGAGAGGTCAGCGCTCGCTGGCGCGAGGAACTGGTCTCCCCGCTTAATCATGGGACCCAGTGCTGGAGGCAGGAGAGGGGAAGAGAATACATTTCATCCAGGAAAAGCGCTGGACAAGTCAATATCTGCATAAGTGTTTATGCATGGGCGTTTTCTTTCTCCAGGGCTGACCCAGTGTAGAAGTCTGCCTTCGCAATCTTCTGTGGAGGCTCTATTGACTAATTTGCTAAGATGCAGGTTTAGCAATATTATAATGCACGGTACATTGTTGTTTCCTTACGGAAAAAAATTAACTCCTCCTGCAGGTCGTTGTGGAGAGCCACAGCCTGGCAGCAAGAAAGGAAGGATGGAAAACACCGGTCTCACTAAATGGGACAGCAAGACGGACAGAGGAGCAGCAGAAAAAGGGTTTTTGAAGCAGCCACACTCCTTTATCTCCCTGATTCCATGAATGGTCTTACTTACTGTTTCTCTTGCCGACTTCCTGATCAGGTCAGCTCTGGAGCACATGTCTGCCTCTGTCTAGGTGGAGTTTAGCCTCGGGCTTGAAGTTAAGTGCAGATGCTTAAGTGCTTTCCTGAATCACATCAGTAGAAAGGCTGATCCAAGGTCCATTCAAGTCAACAGAAAGGTTTCAACTCAGCCCCGATGAAGCCAGAGAGGAGATGATTAGTAGTCTTAATGGATGCTGCTACCTAAGCACACAATGTTTCGGCTTGTATCCTCACTCGTAATGCTGAAGATGTTATTCCCAGTGGGGAAAAAGGTAAACCTAAGACTTCTTCCTGTATTTTAGGCATTCAGCTTGCATTCGTTACTGATAAAGATCGTGCATTCTGATAGAAATTCTTCAAAACAGTTTTTTAAAGATTTTTTCTGAAGAACACAAACAACTGTGTTCTTATCTGGCAGCATACGTTGTGTGCAGAAGCAAAAAATAATTGTATTGACTCCTCCTGGCTTCCCTTTTGAAACAAAAAGCAGCAGCCCATTGCCTGTTCTTTCTCAGAAGTCAGTGGGAAAAGTTTTTGAGATGAGGAACACAGTATGCACCAGCACACTGCTGCTCGCAGCTAACAAATGATAGGATTCCTGCTTTTCAATTTTGGTTTCATGTGCAATTGCTTTCAGAAGTGCCTTATTTAAATGGGCCCATAGTGGTAAATACAGCATAGATAGCAGGATCTCATAATCTTTTAATTTGTCCAACCCTGCAACAGGTAGTGTAGATAATAGTCTAGGATTATACATGAAGCAAGTGCATCTCTCAGAGAAACTTTATTGTGTCACGGTTTCAATTACTTTTAGAGCAAACGCTTTTATTCGCTTCTGCTTCCTAGCTAGTAAGTTTATGATAAATACTCTAAGAAAACAGAGGCCTCTATCAGAGSTTTTCCAAGATGCCAAATATTTGCAGTGTTTGTAAATACGCTTGCTGTTTAAGTATATATATACAGAGATGTGTGCATGTGAATGGAGATGGCTCCTAAATAGTAGCCAGGGCATTGAGGTATGTCAGCAAGAAAGCCCATTCCCAATTTCCTCACTGGCAAACAAGAAAGTCCATCAACTAGCCAGTGCAATGGAGCTGTGCAAAAATACCCTTGTAAATGTAAGTTGCTGCTAATTACTGAGCTGCCTTCAGAGGCAGGTTTKTAAATGTTCAAAATCCATAATGAAAATGGTGTTCCTGCTCCTAGCCCTTCCCTTATACTTCTCCACTGCTCTCCCTGCAAAGGGAACTACTTTCTTGTTTTATTTATTTGTCAAAGAGCTTTGCAGTAATGGGTCCTTTAAGTCCCCTCTATGCTGACATCCTTGCATCACTTCAGAATAGCATGGTAAATTGGTCCTCTTGGAGCTGGGGCTCCGCATGAAATTCCTGTCACAGCGTTTGTTGTTGCAGCATTTCTCTGAGCTCAGGGATATTGGCTGGCAGGAGATTTCCTCTCTTAACGGAATTTTTAATTTTGGTTCAATGCAGAGGAATGCAGACAAGGAGCCCCACTGGTGCCTGCGCGGGGAGGAGGGCCTGGCTCCAACTCCAGTCTAGCTCAGCTGCTGCTACCACAAACTTCTCAAGAAGTGTTCACTTGTTGGGAGAAAGGGGAGTGGGAAGGAGGAGGAAAGCATACCGGCTTTCCAAAAAAGTTGCTGCTTCTTCCACAGAAGCTTCTCACCCGGCTGTCCCATGGTTTGTAGGAACTGATGTGCTCTGCTTTGGGTTTTCTCTCTTTCCCATCAGCGTTCRCTTCCCGTTGTTGTGCTTATGGGTATTGGTGAGGAGTTAGCATAGGCAGTGTCATTTAACAGGGAATCCTCTACGCAGTTGGTTTCCAGCTGCTAAGTAACAGCACCCTATGATAGGCAGCAGGGGTAGGGATTCTCATTTACTTTTATTACGTGGAAGCTTTTCTCCATCACATCAGGCTGTCCTTTAAGGATAATTGAGCAAATATATTTCTTATTCTTACTCCGTTAAAGGAGTAGCTTTGAATTCGCAGTCAGGCCTTCAGGCTAGGTTTTATGTACAGAGCCCAGATATTTTTCAGTCATCCTCAGAGACCCCCCTCAGTTACACTGGTGTAACAGCATTGCTTCTGATGCAGTTCCTGGTAATTTACCCAGCATGGGAGGAGTGTGTCCTGGGCTCTCCTCTCTCTCTTTCTGCTGATCCCCAAACAATGAGTCAAACAAACGCTTCGAAGCAGAAACAGTAGCTGTTTGTTCATTGGCAGTGCCTATCAGTTTCTTGCAACAATGCGCATGGGTGTTATTTTCTTTTTTCTTTTTTTTTCCTTCTCTGAGCAGCCCCAGATCTTCCCATACCAATAAATGTGAGTTATACATCCACCTAGGATTGGGAGAATATCAAAAGCGCCTGGTTCCTTATTTGTTGTATCTGGCTCTGTTCCAGGCTGTTGATTAATTTTGATGATTCAGAATCTTTGGCAATAGAGAACTGAAAATGTGAAAAAATATACAATAAAATATATTGAAAGCAACTTGAAATGTCAGGTAGAATTCAGTGGAAATAATGTACCCATCAAGGGAGATTAATGGCATTTCTACACAACACTTCACTTCTGCATTCTAGATGAGCAAATAACCCATTACTCTCTTAATTAATCATGGCTTTAGATGTGGATATTCTTTGCATCTGACAACCTCTGCTCTTGTGCATTTTCCACCAGGTCTGTGCCTCTTCCCTGTTAATTATTTCCTGGGGTCTCTTCTACCTTTGGGCACCTCCAGTGCCTCTCTCTTGCAGGTGACCGTTCCTTTTCTTCAGTCCTTTCTTCTGTGGTGTGGAACATACWTATTTCTGAAAGGATTTCTTGGTCAGGCAGGGTTATTCTCTTTGACTCGGACAGGAAAGAATGGTGGTCTTCCCTCACAGCTGAGGTTTTCAACTGGTCTTTATGTGAGGGGCACCTTTGCTGACAGAAGAGGAATCAGAGATGACTCCTCCCTGGTGTGGTGAGGATGTCAGGCATGGGTGGTGGTGGTGTCATGYCTTCATTTGGACTTTAAGACTATCCAGATGACCAGCAGGAAAGCAGGAGATTATCTGCTCCCCAGCTGGTGGGTTTTGGTAAGGAAACTTACCATGCTGGTCTTAGATGTTTCTTCCAGCTGGTGAAAGTGGCCAAGGAGAGCTGAGGACTAGCAGAGTAGTCTTGGGATAAACTGTAGGTGAATTTCACTGTGGAGATCCTTGAAAAAACTATAGGACAGCAAGTGGTTTTGTTAGAATATGCTTGAAGAATTTTCTGTTCTTTTCCATCAGAGATGTGGAAAAATGACCATGGAAGTGTTTCAGACTTGCCATAATGCAAACGTAATGACCCTCAACATAAGGTAAGATCACATCTGAAATGGCTCTCACGTAGATGCTGGTAATAATCTGGCTTTATTGGGGAAATGTAGGTCATCCGCTTGTAGCCTCAAAATTAAAAAACAAGAGTTTCAGGTGAGAGACAAAACAGTTTTGCCCTTTAATTTATTGGCTGCAAGCTCGGAAACACTGGTGGGCTCGTATGTGACGGGGGCAAGATGAAACAGAATGAGCATTGCCCTGCAGTGGTACCTAGCATCGTGCCTGCCAGCCGAGAGGCCGTGCTGTCCAGCCAGTGCACGAGACAGCACCTCCTGCCCRGACTCACCCAGCTCAGCAGTGCTCTCAAGTGAAATAGCAAATCCCAAAGAAGAGCTCTGCACCACTTTGCAGGTGAAATAGGCTCCTCCCTTTCATTTAAGGTCCTGCTGTTCCCAGAGCTTTAGCAGAAACCCGACCTCCTTCTGCATAACCTCTTCTMCTGCCTCTTGCCTCATGCGTTTTGGCTCACAGTTGCCTCACCTCCCTTTCCTGTATTTTTCCCTTCCTTCACCTTTAAATTGTGCCTTTTGCTCATTTTCTTGTCCCTTTCCTTTGCTATATATGTTACAATATCTATTTGTTGATTGGTGTCCTTTTGTTTTACATATGTTACTTTGACATGCTCTGGGGCTTTCCTTGGCTTAGCGCTCTTCTATTCGTTTCTTTCATCCCTCCCTTTACTTGCTCCTTCTGTTCTCAGCAACAACATTCACACTATCCTCTTGACATGCTTTTTTCTTTTTTTTTTTTTGCTCCTTTTAGTCTCCCCAGGTCCCTTCATCCTCCCACCTACAGCTCTTTTTCTTCCCGTTTCCTTCACCGGAAACTTCACATGAATATCCCAGAGCCTCCTTTAATATTTCATTTCCAGGAGAATTTGAGGATGCTGTCATGTCTTAGGATTTACTGCAGGTCTGAATAGTTTCAAAGAATAATATTGCTGGATCGCAGCCAAAGCATCAAACCCTTCATTGCATTATGCAGTCTGGGTAGATGAGGAGGTGAGCATGACCACCAGCTCCACGTCTCAGTCATGAAGCTTGAGCCTGGGCTTTCCAAAAAGCCCCTCGAGAAGGTTTTTAGCTCAAACCCAGCCAGAGAGATACACTAAAACTTAGTAGAGCTGGGAAGACATCAGGTGTCAGTTCCTCATTTGCCTCTGGGTGAAACATCGGGAGCAAGCAGCCATGCCGCTGTGACAGGTYGCTCCATGGTGTGCTGCCGTTTCGTCCGGCTTCCAGGGGCTCGGCTGCGGGGCAGGTGCATCCAAATAATGAAGCACCTTCACCAGGCGCCGCACGAGTCCTGCAGAGGAGGCTGGAACCAGGCCCGTCCTGCTCCCTGGGTAGCTCTTGTACCAAGGAGGACGAGGGAGCTGCCTTTTCCTCTTCCCCCTGTGAGCAGCCTGCAATATGTGCTCCCATGCGGGGGTCTCGTTTGGAGACTCAGGAGTACGTGCAGGCGCTGGTGCGCTTGCCAGCAGATTTTGCGAGAGTCTGTGGGGTGCCGGAGAGGTGACGAGATGAGAGCTGAGTGCTGCCATCCGGCGCAGTGTTTCATTAAATACCGGTTTGCCCGTGCGGGAAGTGGAGGCGGGGGGAGCCCCCTCCCYGGTCCCACTGGGGATGCCAGGGAAGCAAGGGCAGAGAGGACAGGCTGCTGCTGAGAGAAGCTTCTGGTTGAAAGACGTGGCATTTGGGAAAGGTGGGGGGAGCATGGGTGGGATGAGGGTTGTGGTGGTCRGTTGACTGCAGGTACAGGTGGCTGCTGGAGGGTTTGTGTGAGCGCGTGTTGGGCTTGGGGCAAGCTACCGTGCTCCGTGGGCACTGCGGGCACCCTCCTCTGCCGAGCTGTAGCAGCCGGCAAGCTCTGCTCAGTGTCAGCAGCCACTGCCTTGATTTATCTCTGCTGAAGTCCTGTCAAGCAGCGCAGTTTTAATTGAGTGAGGGCCGGGGGCGGTGAGAGGAAGCTGTGGCGAGGAGGACAGAGGCACTTACCCAGCATGGACCTCTACTCCCCCCCRCACGGCTGCCTTCCCACCTCCTCCCACCCCCACGGCTGTCCCCGCTYGGAGGCCACCTGCGTCCCCTCCCCGCGGTGCCCCTCTCGCTCCCTCCTCCTCCTGCCTACGCRCGGGTGGGGGTCTTGTGCGGGGGGGAGTGCTCGTAGCCATGGTGTGCGGTGCCTGATCTGGGGGACAGGTCTCCTCAGGCTCTCTTCATAAAAAAATGATGAGAAAAGGCTTCCTCGGAGGCTTCCCTCCCYGTTGCCCTCAGCGGGAGGGCGGCTCGTCTCCCTCCCTGCCTCGGCAGTCCTCCGAGCACCGTCTCCTGGGCTGCCTCTTTCCCTAATCTCCACATTTCTTGCTTTTAGGCCTCCTCGCTCCCTCTCTGGGGTCCTTCCTTCAAATATGCTTCTTTCAGAAATCCTTCTGATAGCTTGTTCTCATTATCTTAATGAACAATTAGAGAGTGAATCCATCAATGTAATTCCTGTGCTCTTTCTCCTTCTCTTCGAGCAGCATGAGTTATATCTCTGCTCTGTGACGAGCCAGGCCAATGTTCTGCGGCCAGCCCCAGGTTTCACAGGATAGGGAAGTATTCAAAGGCACAGAAAAACTTCTGTGCTTCTGGCTTTGAGGCTGTTTAATTTTTTAGAGGAGAGTATTAAGGCTGGCTGGGGGAGGGAGGTAAAATAACAAATGCAAGAAGGAAAAAAGAACAGAACTGAGGGCTATTTTTTCTCTTGTAGGAGGAAAGCAACCAGAGTCATTGCAAGTGAAAACATTTCCGAATTTCCAGTTGGTATATGGAGCTCACTGGATGCCTCAGTCCGTCCCCGGCAAGGAAAGGATTGGYTGTCTGCAAGCTCCATATCCAGCAGAGCTCTGCTTAACTGAGACACCAAAACTACCTGTGATGTTAGTGTGTGTTGTACAAATGTTTAAAATAGGGTAATGCAGGCTCTGCTGATACCCACTGAGGTTCTGGCCGGGCTTCTTTCCAGGCAGGCTGAAAAGGATGCCACCTTGCACAAAAGGCATAAACCAAATATTTGTATGCAGAGTCTTGGATAGTTCTGAGATGATATTTAAATTTAAGCATTCATTAAAACTGAAATTGCTTCAAGTCAGTGGGTGAGCTGGGAGGGAAAGACAGATAATGCTACTGTGAATGGGGCCATATAGCGATGCTTTGCTCCCAGCAGATTGTACAGATCCCGGTAATGTTTTGTCTTTATGTGTTTCTCACCTTCTGTCTTACCTCTTTAGCTTTCTGTAGGAGCAAGGGAAATAATTGGATGTTGTGCTGACTTTCTAAGTTGTTGTAAATAGCCATGAGAGCCACTCTTTCGGGGTAGTAAAGTCAATTTCTTGCCGCTCTTAGAGCTATTGACATAGGCTCTCGGGAGGCTGGAGGAGGCAGCACCGCGGGTCCTACGCCTTGCTGCCTTGGCTCCCTCTTTCCGTTTTGAAGGTTAAAGATCCTGGGGGGTCAAAAGGACTACACTTACCACCCCAAAGCAATCTGGTTCCATTCAAACCCCACAGCAGCAGSAGCCTGCTGAGGTTTTCAGAAGGATTCACTGTTTCATCATTTGCCATCTTCTTGCAGTTTAATAATAGGCACCTGGTACCTGTCACTGTCAGCTAGAAGGTGCTATATTTAGATGGATCAGCATGGTGATCCCTATGTTTGTATTGGTGGGCCACACTAGAAATAGCACTAAAATAGCACAGTAAATGAAGTAGCACTTATATTAAGGAAAATAGAGAATTTTATTCAGTTACTTACAACAATTACTCAAATTAAAACCTCTTTACATTTTATGCTTTTATACTGAATTGAATTTATTCTATACCACCCCACCCTATTTTTCAGTTTAACCTTTTTTTTCCCCCCAGAGATACCACCTATTGAAATTGCTGTAGGTGGTATGGTAAGAGGATAGTTCGGGTGTCTGAAATTGAAACAACAGAGAGAATTTTGTATCTGAAAAGGACTGAAAGTAGCATTCTGGAGGGGTGTGACAACCACAGTATTCAGATATCCCTGCTAAATGCTGAAGAGTGGAGTAACTTTTAGAAGAAACGAGAACATATCCTTTGTAGATTCTCAAACCTACCAAGAACCTATTTAGAGGAAGGTAGAGTTTGCAATTTAGAGCTCCTATTTTCTTTTTTGCTAGAATACAAGTAGAATGCAGTGTATTAGTTGACATTTCATTTATATTTCTGACATTTTTACAGCCAGGAGTGGTAAAGCAATTAATTAAAAATTATGAGTAACTGGATGACTGGAATCTGTGGCAAACTGCATCCAAAAAAAAAAAAAAAAAAAGCACAAAATATGTAGTCCTCACTAAGCTAGGTAAAAAGAAAACCAACACCTTACGAAAGTTGTTTAATATGTCAAAATTTTGGAAAAAATTCTGTTTGGAATGACTTGTTAAAAATATATTTCATCAAGTTGGCAATGTGAAAAATGGCTCATTTGTCACATTGTATTGTAAAAATATCAAAAGATTTCTTTTCAGCATTGATTTTTTTTCCATTTTTAAAAGGGAAATTTCACATCAAAGCTGAAAGCCATTCCAAACTAAAGACTAAAATGTTTCATGAAAAATGTCATTGTTCTTAAACATTTTTAATGAAAATTTTGCAAAACCCATGGCTTCACCGAATGTTTTGCTGTGTTCAGTTCTTCATTTTCCAGCAGGCAAGTTAATGGTGAAAAGCTTCCAAAGGAATGTATAGTAGAGCAGTTTCCTACCCAAAATCTTCTGTAACCCATGATGACAGCCAGTATTTTTGTGATGGTTTTCAACAAGTGTTCCTCATATTCTTTGCACACTTAATGAGCTTCTTGCTTAATGTGAGAGGTTTTGCTTCCGCTGAGCGTTCCTGGGTAAACTGCAGAGTAACCCCAGATGATATGGTTTTGTGCTTGGAGAAGACGGAGACACACTTTTGGGTTTCCAGGGTACATGGGGTTGCATTTCTCCTTCGTTCCCTTGGCAAGGAGAGAATGAGCTCCTCGCTCCCCAGGTGGAAAGGGCAGTCACCTTCCTCTGCTGTTGCATCAGCAAGAAATTTTATGGATTTCGTGGGCTTTTTCAACACTGCTGATATTCCTAGCTCATAAAAGGAAAGAAAGAAAAGAAATCTCCCATGTGTTTCCYATGGAAAATACACTGTGTCTCCTCTTGCTGATCCTCCTGAAACTCTCACAATGGAGCAACCTCTGTGTGTCCATGGCAGCCTGTAAGGTAAAACACCTTTTTTCCCCTCGGCTTCCCYGGTGAAGAGGCAGGGAGCTATGCGAATTACCACCTCCGCACCTGGCACCCTCGCTTCCCCCCAGCCCTCCTGCAGCTTCCTCTTCGAGCATTGGCCGCTCTTCCCTGTTCAGCTGCGTTGGTCCCTCAAGGCAGGTCCCTGCCTGGAGCTCGGGGACAGCATTTCTAGCATCTCTGACTCTGTGCTCCCTCTGGCTGTCCCACAACTCCCAACAAGATCCTCTTTAATCTCAAGCCTGATGCCTCTAGGTGCTGGCAGAGGAGGACAGCCGCCCAAGGCAAATATCTGATATGCGCTTCCAACTTTTGCCGGAGAGACAAGGTCACGGGTAATGGAGTGTGTGCAAGGCTAATGTGACCTCAGAGCACTTTAAAGGGCCGTATTCTTTCCTTCCATGCCAAAGGAAGAACTATTGCAGGCAATTTGGCAGGAACTAGCTGGCGATTAATTGAGCAACAATTTCAACCATTGTAAGACTCTATTGTGAGGGTATTGATGGCAAAGTGACTGATGTCTCCCGGGCTGCAGGTAAATGTGATTCCTGGTGCTGGAGTCAGGCTGACCGAAGGGGAGGCAGTAATGACAGGGACTTCTACTAGAGAAATAGGCTTTTGTAGAAATAACTAGCAGCAATATATACTATATTATCTGTAATATTACACATATCTTTGTGTGTTTTTTGATTTTTTAATAGGAAACAGTGCAGYTCAAGCCTAGACAAACGGAAGTAGAACAGCTAAATTACGGCTAACTGGCTGCTGATTTCAGTAGCTAATGCTGCTAAACGCAGCCCAGGTTGGGAACGTCTGACCTTCCCCCTTCCTCGGTCACCGTATCTGGAACTGGCTATTAATGTGGGTGGTGTGAGGAGTAACACCTCCGGGGAGGACTAAGGAGGGGAGCATCGCCTTTTGCTGTGCCGGCCATCCCTGTACCTCAGGGCTCCTTTGCAGCCTTTCTTCTCAAGTGGGGCTGGGTCCTCCATGGCCAGTTTCTGGGAGAAAGACCCCCGAACATGGAAAAGCAGGCTGCAGTGTTTGAGAAGGCGGCCAGGGTATGCTGCTGTGCCTGTCCTCTGTGACAGCGTGGGATTTGTTCAGCTCTCAGTGCTTGTGCCTCTCCCGTAAYGTTGCAAGCCCGGGAGGGGGAAACAGATACACCGAAGCAGACGATGAACATTATACATTATCCTGATTTTGTGGGAGGGCTCAGCAGCTCAAGTGCTGTGAGGGAGTAATTGAAGTACTAAAAACAAAGAGCTGACTTGCACGGTGCTTGAAAGAGGAATGAAAAAATAAATAGGGAGAAGGGAGTTTTAAATGTGTGGGAGAATGGCAGTGGCTAAAATTTCAGCCTGCTTGAGAAATCGGCTCTCTTCTTGTATTACCCTCTCAGCCAGAGGTTTTGTGGGGGTGCTGCAGCTAACTTTCAAGCTGGATGAAGTCGACAGAAGCATAAAAGGGAGTTTTCCTTGCTCCTGCCCCAAAATCTGAGGGGAGGGAGTGTGGGAGGTGCTGCTCCCACAGGACATGGGAGGTCTCCTGCTGCCTCCAGGGACGTCTTCTCAGCGGTCCCTCCCTCAGCATGCAATGGTGGAGGCTCTTCTCAGTGTAGCCTCCTAAACTCTGGGATTCACCTCAGTCTTCTGTTCACCAGATCTAGATACAGTGATTTTCAGGTAAAACCCACTGGTTCTCCAGCCCTTTCTCTGGTGATGGGAGTTCACAGGGCACTGTGGTACCTGGCACTTTGCTTAACTTTCCCACTGGTGGAAGACATGAAGTGGTAAGTTATCTTTCAAATGAGATACAAATCCTAAATCCTTGCTAATCCTTGTATCCATAGCACAAAACCATACAAATGACAAGACGTGCAGAGCTTCAGCTCATTAGAAAGAGGCAATTATGTAGCCAACTGCAGCACTGGGCAGTGGTGGGTAAAACTCAGATGTTTAATTTGATGTGGAAAAAATGAGGTTCAGAACTTGCATTGTCTAATTCCCAAATTTACAAGCCTGCCAAATGTATCAGGGTACTGTTAGAATGAATGAGTTCTGGTTTTAGCCAGCGTTGATAGTCTCCGTGTTAGTATAACCCTCTCATTTCCAGTCCTGGGTGGGTTTCAAGTGGGACAAAGGAGAGCTTTAWGATAAGTTGGAAAAATGATAGCAGGAAGGTGAGGAAATTATATGATCTCTTCTGGCTTCATAAAACAGCCAGTTCCAGATGGATCTGGGCTATGGGTATAATCTAATTCCCATACTCCTGTTTCCTCCTATATAATTTCTCCATATCACAAACTACTTCTGTAAGGCAAATGGCTGTSCTGGATTGGCTGGGAAAGATTAAGCACAGCAGAAAAGCAAAGAAAAGCTTGATACATTCAAAGTATCTTTCATGATTTCAGAWGCCTTTCCCTATCCCTTCCCTTGGTATTACTGATGGATGCAGCCTATCTGGAAAATGGACACACTTACGCTACTATATAGAGTGTGTTTTGAGTGAGTCTTAAAAAATTTTAACTCATCCATCAATTGATTATATTGTCATTGCTACATAAGACTATTCAGCATAGAGCATCTATTACTGGGGCTCTGATTGAAACATTGCCCTTGTTGTGCAGAACTATTTAACTTTGTCTCTTTGAATTGAAATGTGAAATGTTTCTTATCTTGCAAAAAGACAGATTTATTCTCACCCTCTTGAAAAACAGGTATGTGAATCCGAGAACATTTCTTTTAGCTGGGTACCTCTACAGGTGCTGAGTTTTCACCAGCAAGGCTTAATTTCTCCTTCAGCTCCAGTGAAAATATCACACTGTGAAGTCTGGTGTAATACAAAGAGTGAAATGCACGTGCCCATTCCCCAGAAACTTCCTATTTTGTGGCTTGCACAAGCGTTCTTGAGGGCTATATGGGGATAAGACTGACATTGGGCTTTTTCGTGAAACTTCCTATTTTGTGGCTTGCACAAGCGTTCTTGAGGGCTATATGGGGATAAGACTGACATTGGGCTTTTTCGTTTTGTGTATTTTTTTTTTTTTTTTTTTTTCTTTTTTTTTCCCCCGTTAAGGGTTGTTAGAAACCCCCAGCTCCCTTAGTTTTTCAGAAGGGGCTCCCATGGCTTCCGGCAGCTCAGCCCTCGGGCCGGAGACCCCCGCCGCGGCCCTCCGGGGGTGGGCCGGGGCCCGGGGCTGCCGGCGTTCGCCCCGCCGCCGCTGGGTGACAGTGCAGCCCCGGCGCAGGCAGCCCGCTCCCGCCCCTCCCGGGCGCTCCGCTGCTTCGCCCCGCTCGCCTTCCCCCCTGTTCCGGCTTCTTTTCCTCTCCCTTTTCTTCTCCCCCTACCTCCCCGCCCCCCTTTCCCATTTAGATGAAGGAAGGTCGCTACTTCTGGGCAAGCCGTGCGGCTCCCTGCCCAGCCTTTGTGGCAGGGGCTGCGGGCTGGCACGGCAGTGCCGGCACGGCTGTTTGGGTTAAAGCRGAGGCGAGGCGGTGCAAGCAGTGAGAGGACATTGAGGCTGAGCTTCCTCTGCTGAAGGGTTTGGCAGTCTCCGAATCTGGCTCTTCGCTGTGCCTTTGACCTGGAAATCCTGGGGAGGGGAGTGGGGCTGGCAACAAGAAGGGAAGACCCTGCTCCTGCGGGGCTCAGCGAAGCAGCGGCTCTTTTCCACATCGGGGTGCGTTTTTTCCAGCCTTGCAAAGCACTGACGKGCTGTGCTTGAGCGCTCGCTGGATGCAGAGAGGAATGGAGGAACGCAGGATGGAGGGAAGGAAGGTCGTTCTGCACAGCGGCTCCTCGCCTCCCGGTGCAATGCACCTCAGTTGTCCCTTACTGCAAAGCTCCCGGGGCTGGAAACAGCGGAGGCTGGGGGTATGGTTGAAAGGCATCACTCAGACGACTAGAAAAAGATTTAAGCTTTCCAAGTAACCTGGAGCTGCGGGTGTGGGAGCATGCTCCTACCCTTCCGTAGTGCTGAACATTTGTGGCTGATTTAGTCCAACACCTTTGGTTTCAGCAGAGGGAGGAACGAGAAGCACCTCTTTCTGAAAAACAGGTCCCTTAAGGTTGTTTCAAGTTGGACAGTTCAGAAATCAATTGYATATGTCAAAAGGCAAAATTAGGCTGGGAGGCTGTAGATAAGGATTCCTAGAGAGTTCGTGAATCTGGCAATGGTGGTTTATTACTTCTACAGTACTTTTCACCCAGCAACTTCACAGCTGCTGCACCAGTGTCTGTCAGGCAGAAAAATACTAGCTTCACCTCYAGAATAAAAGTAAATGAGCTACAGGCAACTAAACTGGCCTTCTCAAGTAGCGCGGGGAATTCATAGCACAGTAAGAAAAAGAAGGCAGAACCYCCAAATCCTGCATGCCACTGGCTACGTAGAGAAATGTACAAACGTAACTGTTAGCACAGCTACGTCAAGATATTTAGCCTAAGGTCTAATGCTAGGTGGTCTTCTGAAAGTTATTGCCTCTAGCTAGTGCTATGATACTGTTSAAGCTAAGGATTGTGAAGCTGCTGTTCAAAAGCACTTTCACACTCCTGGAAATTTTTCCTCTATCAGACAGTGTGTTTATTATTTTGTTTTGACCAAATTGCACAGCCTGAACAGAAGATMGTGCTCAATGCAAAGCTGTGTTTCTTCTGCAGACTGAAAGCCTGGAGCTTGYCGTGCCTGAAATGGTTGTAACATCTCCTAATAATGCTGAGGATCATAGATGGGCATCAGGAGGAGCCCAGGCTTTAAGTAGAAGCCTGTCACTGGGGCATCATTTCTCCAGGAGCTGTCAGGAGCACTGTGTCTTTTGAATGGTTCCCGTTCACAAAAGTAAAAACCATGTCATTATTTTGTATTCCCAGAGAGCCAAAAGGAGGCAGTCCACCCCAGTCTGCCTTCAAAAGCAAAGATCCTGCGATCAGCGGCGGCAGCGCTGTGAGAGCTGAAGGGAGACGTGAGGGAGGAAGCAGAGAGCTGTGAATGATGGGCTCCAGTCGGGTGTGGATTTAAAAAATGCCGGTGGAAATGCCTGTATGACAGAAGCAGGTGAAATCGGGCACGTGCCTGACAACGTGAAGTCGTCACCTCTGTCTCATGGATATCCTTCTCTAAAGGGTGAAGGCAAGAGGTGGAAGGGGAAAGGGTAAGCGGCAGAAAGCGAAGTTTAGGCACAGCTCCCCAGGCTGGTGTCCACGAGGCCGCAGGGGAGGGTGTGTAGGGAGAGAGGAAACTCTTGCAGACCTGGTCTGTTGAGCCTCGAGTTTCAGCCCTCTCTGGAATAAACAAACAAAATTCAATCACCTCGGTCTGTTGAGATACTTTCCATTTTCCTTGCTTCTCCTTGAAGTAAAAGCCTTTGTGCAGAAAGCAATGCTCTCTCTACCCGTATTTTCCCCTCTGTTGCCCGAGCCTCTTTTCAGCTCTCCCTTTTCTTGCTTTGCCCAGCCTGTCTCCAGTGTGTCAGCATGCAATATCCTTTTCCAGGAAACACCACACGCACTCAGTGTTTAAAAGCATCACGTTTCTTCCAGTCAGCATCCAAATAATGCTAATTCTATTTTCCTGCCTAATTCTATTTCCTTTGCTGGCCCTGCTGATTATGAAGACATTTRTGTGTAAATACAGGCGTTCTTCCTCCTTTATCATCCCGATTCCTTCAGTGATGCCGCGATCTAGCATTCATGACATCACAATTTATCACCGGTGACTGCATTACAGATGCAGCCAGCACCAGGCAGTCTTTAAATCAGGCAGTGGTAGCGGCAGGTGCCCGATAAAGAACCAGAAAGCAGAGGCTTGCATGTAGACGACATGGTGGCTGCTAATCTATGTGTGATACTGGGAACGTAAAAGCTGTGGGGTGCCTAAAATGTAACACCAGCCAAAGTTTGCCTAAGCAAGATGGAGGGTGTGGTGGAAGGTGACCTTGGTTGTCCCATACAGACAGCCTAGTTCCTGAAATGGCCAGTGCGTGCCACTGATCAGCTGTGGTGGCTTCCCACACAGGCCCTCTCCCCCGTCAGGTTTGCAGGACTGAGGTGGGGGTCCCCTGGGAACCCAAGTAGCCCGGCAGGGAGGGGGGCTTGGCTCTGCAGCACCCTGCTCTCGGGCAAGTGTGACGGTATGCTGGAGGCTGCTTGTSTTTGGCAGCTCTGTTGGGGAGTGAGAGGGAAGGACGGCAAGAGGCAGCACCTCTAAGAGGCTGAACTGCGTTTCCATTTTGAACTCTCAAATGTGAATGTAAATTGCAAATATTAAACACTGTTCCCCAGAAATGAATATGTTTTCCATTTGTGTGTCACAGCCTATTAATGGCTGAATATTTCCATTCCCTCTTCCACTCTCTTTTTTGGTTTTCCTGAATTAATATCTTCTCCTTTTTTTTTTTTCCAAACCCCATATCATAGGTCTGCCTAAGTAGCTGCAATGAAGGAAAATAATGTTTTCAGTTAGGAGGGGAAGTAGGGAGGGAGAGACCCCATGTACRTCATTGTGGTAACAGCGGCAGCCTTGGTTTATACTTGCAGGTCGTCATGATCTGAGATGGCGGTGACCACTTCAGGCATAACCTCTCGAAGCACTTGCCTGGGTGGAGGAGATTGGAAGCAAGGTGGGTGCTGACCTGGTGTAACGAACCGGCAGTTTGCAGCAGCGCCAGGCTGCTTGCTGCAGTATGTGCAAATGTACGCATCTGACTGTGCTGCTTAAACACGGTGGTGGTGTCGTTGGCTGCCAGGATGCCTCGGCCGGCCGCCTGCGAGGTGGCCTCAGGGTGGCAATGGCAATTGCTGTGATAACTGCCCCCATTGCTCTCTGAAGRAAAGGGCTTCAGCTGCCTGCTCAGTCCTTTTGGCTCCTCTCCTTGTCCATCTTTGTCTCTGACAGGAGTCAGTTAGTCACAGCCTCGGTGGCTGTTTTGGAGGTTGCATTCCCTCGCGGTTTCGGGCACAAAGCACTCGGACGTGGTGAGCCTGCTTGCCTCGGCCATGAGGCTGCTGCTCTCTAGAGCAGCTGGGCTTCATT